>WBMW01005147.1:245300-265215 GCA_013396635.1 Penelope pileata | reverse complement strand
TACAAATGCCCCAGCGTGGAGTAGCCCAGGCACAACCAAGTATGCCCCATTCCGAAAAGCCAGAGAAAGACGCGTGATATTCTTCAAATCCCCTTTGAGCTCTCAAGAGAGGCAAGTTTGGGGCAGGAATGATCCCGTCTGCTCCCTTTCTTACCTGTTCCTGTTTTGATTCCAATTTTCCCTTCTCCTTGTTAGGAGACGGAATGACGAGAACGTGACTTTAGAAACAATATGCCACGATCCCCAGAAAAAGCTCTATGGTCACGTGTTGGATGACTCCAGCTCAGAGCAGTGTTTGATGAAGGAAAAGAAGGTTGATGGGGGATTGATGTTCATGTGTTCCTGTACAGGTGAAGAATGCAACGACGTTCTTATTTTTAACGCAGGTAGGTTTAATGATTTGCTGTGCATTCCTGGCTCTGCCTTGCACGTGGTGCTAACTCTGTCATGCCTATGGACTTTGGATTTGCATTTTGTGGAGGAAAACTTACAGTGGCCGGAGGCTTTTTGGTCTCTTCTGAGAGCTGCAACATCTCAACCTTTCCTTTCTGCTCCCTGGGGATATTTCTTCCTGCCAGGCAGTCCTCCTTTTGGAGCAGTTCTGATATTCAGCTCAAGATGTTGGTCCATAAAGTTGCTTGAATGATAAAAACAAGAAACTTGGAGTTGTGCTGTTGACACACCAAAATGCACCAAGTTATAAAACACAGACAAGAGACAAAAGCTTATTTAGAATCTAACCTCAGTAACCTGATAGTATGCAAATTTAAAGTCATCTTCTCTATTGTGACTGCCCTGTCACCCTTTCTCATTCTGTTTTGAACTTCTGCCAAGTTTTACGAAAGTTTCTTCTCTAGTGAATGTGGTACCTAAATCTCTCTACAGCACAGAGGCATGTATGCATGTTCAATTAAACGATGGGATACTGTTTATATACAGTTTCACAACAGATTCACAAGCGTGTAACCTATCCCTACTATCCCCATGCTGCTTTGTGAATGTCTATATTGACTGCTGTAGATGGAGTAAAGGTGGAGTAGTTGCAGACAGTGCCAGTATACTGCATGTTCCACGTTGATGTGTGCATTTCCATGCACACACCTCACTTTATTTTCACTTTCCAGCTGGATCCCACAATGATTCTCTTTTTGAAACAGAGTCAGTGTCTCCTGCAAGAAAGGATGAGGCCTCCTGTGAGGAACTTTATGTTCATATGCTTCTAAATAAGTGTGGCCCACAGCACCCTGCTTATCTACTGTGTGTTCCTCAGAAAAGGATATAATCAAATCCCCACTGTCTGCGGTAACAAAGGGTTGGGATGCTATTTCCACTCGAAGTAAACATGGTGCATGGCAGAGCTGAGGCTAAGGTGCAGACCTATGTGAGTTGCTTCCACCTCTTGCTTCCCAGCCTTCCGAGGAAGCTAAAAAGTTAAGGCTGCAAACCAATACAAGGTCTGCCAGGAGCAAGCCAGAAGGTCTTTGCCCTCCCACGCCGAGGCTGTCCAGATGTGATGCTACCTTCTCACTGCTACCACATCTCTTCCCCCAGCTTAACTTGAAGCCAGACAGCCTGACTGCTGATCCCTGGCTATCTGGCTGTCTCTTACTCAGGTGGGCTTTGAAGGAGTTGGGGCAAATACTGATATTGATTTGATTGTAGCTGGCAGACCCAGAACCTAATTCTAACACATGGTCTTGATTGTATCAAAGAGAATGTCTTCACAGTGAAACAACCGTACTGTGTGTAAGCTGTCTAGAGTTGTTGTACGAAGCTAGCCCCACCTTTGTGGATTTTGGCTAATTTGTTAAAAATTACTCATGCTATAGCTGTTTTTCCTGGAGCCATATACACTGAATACAATCACTCTCACTAATTCATAATACTAGGATAAATAACACCTCTTCCTTTACTGCTACTACTCCGAAGCAGCAGATGGAGGGTGCTAAGTCTCTTGCAACCAGGAAACAAGTAACTCTTCAATGCCTGGGTGCAGAAACATAGTTGTTGGGTCATGTAGACTTGTCTACAGCGGAGATTGTCATTGCATATAGCTTGAGTTACATCCCCTGGAGTTAGCCCTGGAACTCTCCAGCAGCAGATTACGTGGGCTGCATAGACGCCCTGCTGCGTTTCCAGCCTGAGTTTCACCCATAACCTCAGGCAGACCATCTAACTTTGGCTGACAAGAAGTTGCAGCTCTGTGTTTCTTTGCAAGCACTAATCAGGTGAGGAATGACAACCAGGCTATGCCTCAGGTTAGTGAAGACAAACTTGCAAAACCCATCGTGATCCATGTTGTAAGGATGTCACCCACCCGATGTGCATTCCCACCACGGTATCCACAGTTACTCTGGCAAACAGACAGCGATGCAATATATTGCACATAAGGGAACAGGTGTGCTGCCTGTGAATAACGCGAGTGGATAACTGCAGTGGAGTTCTTTCAGTACAATCTGGACTCAGAATAAGCTTGATTCTGCAAATTCCAACGAAACTTTTGCTCTCTCTGAAGTCAGCCAGCATTGACTTTGCATTCCAAATTCACTTTGATTAACCTGGTCTTGACAGTGTGACGCTTCCCCTGTTGCAAAGAAAATTGGTAGTTGCACAAGCTTAGAGATTTTCTAATTTAAGGTATGAGGGAATGTTTGGAGCTGATGAAAACTTTATCTTAATAATGAGCATTGACACGATCCATTAATTACTAAGTTTCCTTGCATCTCTCTCTCTTTTTCCTTAAAATATGTCACCTGTAGACAGATACAGGGAAAATGGACTGCAGTTGCCCAGACTATGCAAGTTTTGTGACATTAAAGCAACAACGTGCTCAAACCAATATGAGTGCAAGAGCAACTGCAACATCACCTCTATCTGTGAGAAGAATAACGAAGTCTGTGCAGCTGTATGGTAAGTTATTTCATTGTACAGGTGGGGAAGAGAGCACACCCTCATTCACCATTACTTAGTACTTCCTTCAGTTGCTCTGATACTCGGAATCTCTCAAGTAGTTTTCATCAGGCTTGTCTCTCCCCTGCTTCTGGCTTCTATCTGTAGTCAGCATACTGAGAGTTGCTTGAGGTTAACAACAATTCTGATATGAAATGTTCAAGGGATTTGAGGTTTTTTTATTTCTTGAAGCAGTTTTGTTCCAGCTTATGCTGTTATTGGAAAGGAGGCATGTTTCTGCTCAAACTATTATGCTGCACCTATCCACTGTACTCATTGTATAAACATATCTGAACCTAAGATAAGAGTGTTCCTCTTCAGCTAATGCCCCTGCCATTCTCTCTCAGATTTCATAGCGTTCTGGATTATTTACACATATCACAGCTGCCTTGTTTACCGTGTATAGGTAGAAAAGTTTTAATTCAGAAAAATTCGTCAGTCTGTACAGTGTCTCTGATGTGTTTCAGTTTTATACAGCATATATGTGGGAGCAAAGAAGTCTGGAACACATGAAAATATCTTGTAACAAAGTAGAATCTCTTGACTGTTAAATCACCTCCCTCTCTAAAACCTGGGGTTTACCCTTTCAGAAGTGATAAGCCAAAGACAACTAGCAACACTCTTAATGAGTTCCTCAGTGAACAGAAGATACTGAGCTGCATATTTGCAACATTGCTGCTGATTTAGAGGCATGATTAGAACCACTTACCAACAGGCATGATCAATTAATTTATTGAGTTTATTGGCTTGAGGAGATGTTCAGCATAATTGGATGTAGGTGCTTGAAATGCAGAATCGGTGCAGTGTGCTGTTGCGTATTTGTCCAGTGCTCCGTGTCCATTCTTGCCATCCGGTGTGACTACAGTGCCATAGAAGATGCACTAAGGCTTTTTCATGCCGATTTGTGCAAAAGGCACGTGAGCTGTGAACTGTATTTAAAGTGCTCTTTGCCTGTAAGTCTTGTGTCAATGAAATAAAACCCGTGGACCAAGACAAAACACGGGAATCTGGGCCAGATAATCAGCTGTAAATATTTCCCTGATGCTGAGGTCACTCTGGCTTGCACCAGTTTTGTTCTGTTTTTACACAGAGCATTCTGCAAGTAACTCCTTCAGTGCAGAAGCTGTACTGACTGCAGGCCTCAAAAACAGTACAAAAAATCCCAACCCACTAGAAATTCCTCAGATTTTGAGGAAATCATTCAGGTTTTATCATTATTTCCCACAGTTTTTTACTATCTGCACAGCGACCACAAAAGCCAAAAGTATGTTCTGAAGTTTGCAGCAGCTCATTGAGCATTAGCTTGAATAATTCTGGGTGAGAACTTCAAGGGCACTCATTGGAGCTTAGCAGTAATATGACGCAGGAGTGGCTGTGGCAGTGTACAAATGCCCCAGCGTGGAGTAGCCCAGGCACAACCAAGTATGCCCCATTCCGAAAAGCCAGAGAAAGACGCGTGATATTCTTCAAATCCCCTTTGAGCTCTCAAGAGAGGCAAGTTTGGGGCAGGAATGATCCCGTCTGCTCCCTTTCTTACCTGTTCCTGTTTTGATTCCAATTTTCCCTTCTCCTTGTTAGGAGACGGAATGACGAGAACGTGACTTTAGAAACAATATGCCACGATCCCCAGAAAAAGCTCTATGGTCACGTGTTGGATGACTCCAGCTCAGAGCAGTGTTTGATGAAGGAAAAGAAGGTTGATGGGGGATTGATGTTCATGTGTTCCTGTACAGGTGAAGAATGCAACGACGTTCTTATTTTTAACGCAGGTAGGTTTAATGATTTGCTGTGCATTCCTGGCTCTGCCTTGCACGTGGTGCTAACTCTGTCATGCCTATGGACTTTGGATTTGCATTTTGTGGAGGAAAACTTACAGTGGCCGGAGGCTTTTTGGTCTCTTCTGAGAGCTGCAACATCTCAACCTTTCCTTTCTGCTCTCTGGGGATATTTCTTCCTGCCAGGCAGTCCTCCTTTTGGAGCAGTTCTGATATTCAGCTCAAGATGTTGGTCCATAAAGTTGCTTGAATGATAAAAACAAGAAACTTGGAGTTGTGCTGTTGACACACCAAAATGCACCAAGTTATAAAACACAGACAAGAGACAAAAGCATTATTTAAAGTATAGCTTCTTCTACAAGGTTGTGTTATCCTAATGCCGATCCTTTTGTACAGGTACCTGTGAGTTACTTGATAGTATGCAAATTTAAAGTCATCTTCTCTATAGTGACTGTGCTTCTGCACTTTTTTGTTCAGTGGTGGACTTCCTCTGTGAAGTAGCACAAAGGTTCTTTTACCTGTGGATATGCTACCTTGTTCTTAGTACAGCACAGCAACAGGTATGCATGAGTGGCTTCTGCCTATTTCTTCCCAGCTTTCCAAGAAAGCTACCCAGTTAGATCAGATTTACTAAGAGCAAGCCAGAAGGTCTTTGCACCCCCATGCCGAGGCTGTCCAGATGTGATGCTACCTTCTCACTGCTACCACATCTCTTCCCCCAGCTTAACTTGAAGCCAGACAGCCTGACTGCTGATCCCTGGCTATCTGGCTGTCTCTTACTCAGGTGGGCTTTGAAGGAGTTGGGGCAAATACCGATACTGATTTGGTTATAGCTGGAAGACCCAGGACCTAATTCTAACACATGATCTTGATTGTATCAAAGAGTATGTCTTCACAGTGAAACGACCG
This sequence comes from Penelope pileata, assembly GCA_013396635.1. Lineage (NCBI taxonomy): Eukaryota > Metazoa > Chordata > Aves > Galliformes > Cracidae > Penelope > Penelope pileata. The sequence goes on along the minus strand of WBMW01005147.1, from coordinate 259,582 downwards.
TACTGTGTGTAAGCTGTCTAGAGTTGTTGTACAAAGCTAGCCCCACCTATGTGGATTTTGGCTAATTTGTTAAAAATTACTCATGCTATAGCTGTTTATCCTGGAGCTATTTGAGCTGAATATAATCTCTCTGACAAATGTATATCTTCTGTGTGTGTTTACAAGAACCATTCCATAAATTCAGCGCCAAGTGCCTTCATTCCGATCAACTCTGAAGCGCTCCCTCACACTTTCAGAACATCCTAAAAGAATCTGTAGTGTAAATGAAGACCTTATCTTTTTACCCTAATTCTTTTCACTCTTTGAAGATTTTCCTTCTATGTCATGTGTAGTAAGTATTCCGGGTGACTCAGGAAAGCTGTGCCCTGCATTCACATGTAGAAAGGCAACAACTACGGATAAAAATTAAAGTAATACAAAACTTCGGTCTGTAACGTATCCAGTTCATTCACAAACATGAGCATTAACTCTGGTTGGGAGGGGGGAGAATTGAGGCTTTGTCATTCCTTTTTTATTGTTGTGGATTAGTGTTTCTTTTAAATGAAAACAGCCCTTTTGGGTTGCTTGCCTGGTTAGCCATGGCAGGAAGACAAACGATTTTTACAGTATCAGACATGCGGTTTCCTGTCTGTGTTTAACTCCGAGCAGAACATCACAGCCAGCTGGTCCACGGCTCCTCCAGACAACTAGATAATAGCCTGTAATATTTTTGCCGTTGGAATGACTGTCATCCAGATCTATTCCGTACATTGTTCTTGCATTTTTTGTCTCCATATTTCTTGTACATCAGAGCAAGGATTTGTGCAGTATTTTTGCACCTTACAGTTTTCAAGGGTAGACAAAAGCTACTCTAAGAAAGCCTTGAAAGACGTTCTAAGCAATGACTGCTCATTCCTTAGCATAAACTGGGGCAATAAAAGATTGTAATCTTTCACCTGATAATCATAGCCTTTGCTTTCAAGATACTGCTGTAAAAGCTATTGCTCTAGCTTTTCTTCCTCCAGGATGTACATTTAAGACAAACCAGATTTAGTTTGTTCCTAGTGTTTCTGAGGTAAGGAAGAAAATTGCTGGTAAGGCAGCAAGTTCTAATTTCCACCAGAGGTTAGTCACTATGTTCCAGTGATTCACAGCCGAGCTACTATTGCTTATAGAAGAGCTGGTCTATGGCACTGTTGGCTTGTATCAAACTTGTCTGCAAAGGATAAACCTCCTGACTGTTTTTAGACATAAACATCTAAAGCTTTTGGGTAGTGGGAGGTATTGTGACTCACTGAAGTGTGGCTTTAGAAATGTTTGAAGTGGTTAGATCCAAATCAAATGCCTGTTTCTTGTATGGATTTTTTTTTAAATTGCCAATCTGCAAAATAAACAAGACACAGTTAGATATGTGCCTTAACATGCTGTAGTTCTGCTGTGTTGGGGCTTCTGGCCCCGATGCTGATCCCTGGCATTTCAGGCCATGAGCATTTGGTGGAAAATATTATGTGCACAATCAACCCAAACAATATTCTGTAGTTTTAGGAGAAATAATATCCAGGAGACAGGTAGCCACTGCAAATCTGACTACCTGGTGTTTATTTCTTAATCTTTTTTCTTTTTCTTTTTTTTTTTTTTTTTTTTTTGCCAAACAAAATTGTAGGTGCCTGGCAAACAACTTAAACCCCTGTGGTGGAAAAATGTTTCTCACAGCAAAACTGCATGCCAGCCTGTTTTAATTATTATTTATTCAAATGTCTAATGTCCGTGTTACCAGAACACAAAGCCAGGGAGCAAAAACACTGGAAAAGATTAACCAAAAAGGGAATGAAAAGGCCCCAGCCGGATAGGGAGAAGTTGGCTAGGTGGCAGACAGGGACCTTGTCATGCTGTCATGGAAAAGATGAGCACAGGACTGGACTACAAGGGATTTTTCCTCTCTGATGTCTAGTTGTGTGTGGTGGATCTTCTGCACAAAAATTTTGCATTGGCTTCTTACACTGGTCTGTCTCTAGCTGTTTGCACAGTTCCAGGCATCTCTTTGGAGTTTGGTCAGCTTTGCTCCTCAGCATTCCCTTCACCACACCATTTTCCATCCAGTGAGAGCATGACAAATCCTTAAAGATTTTCTTTATTAACAGTCTCAAGCTATTTGTCTGAAATCAAGTCTACCTAAAGGAATAAGACTATTCTCTTTCCAACCTCATGACTGATCTGTTCATGGGCAGAGACGACCAGGCGCTCTCCTTGTAGCCAAGGATTTGGGATGCCTGCATTCTGTGAAGTGCATGACCTACCTGTGTGCAGTGCAGCATCTTCCTATCATGTAGGCTCGTTCGTCTGCATACAGAAAGGTGACCCCAGCATGGGAGACTGCAGACATAAAAATAAATCCTTTAGATCATAGGATCATGTATACTGTTTCATTATATATGCTATTGTTATCCCAGGCATAGAGTTCAAACCCAAGCAAAAATGTAGATTTGGAAAGGCGTGGTAGATCTGTAGCCCATATTTGTTTCATTTAAAAATATGTTGTTCTGATAACTTGCACCATGATCATTTTTCTTCCTCACCTGTTTTTCTGTGCTGTATAGATCTCCTTGCATTTTGCAGCTGAGGTTCAGGTAGACTCTGTTAGTTTCTTAGGTACTGCTAGATGAGGTCTTTACTTTGGGCGTTCTCACTGCGCTTTGTCGTAATATGGGGGGAAAAATTAGCAGCAATGATGTATACAAGTTTTAAAGATTAGTTGAATTATTCAAACAATTGCATTGAAATAGCAAAACTTCAGTGCTAGAGATGACTGATGGGTCAACAAGAATTCATGACAATAATGAATCTAACTGGGCAAGTGTGGCAGAGGGGGGGAAGATGTGCTGATAACAATCTTTATGTTGATCACAAATTTCCTAAGTTTGTTAACTGAGAATGTAAGAGATGTAAGTATTTGATTAATCAGTTGTGGCTGAGTCATTTGCCTGAACAAATTACAGCCTATAGATGAGTAGTGTGCCAAGTGTTGCACTTGCTCACTGTTGTGTGTTGATGTTACCTGGGAGACCTGATGTTTCTGCTGCCTGAATGACCGCAAGCATGCCTGCATAGTGCCTTGTCCTGCACCTGGGCTGCAGGAGATACTGATGATGTTTTAAAATCTCCTTTACTTGGTATCTCTCGCTTGTCTCTAACATGTTGCCCCTGTCTTTTGCTTTCTTTCTCTCCTCTTCCTCTCCCTACTAGACTCAAAGCTTTAGTGATTTTACTTGACTGCGTAGGAGGATCTCAGACTTAAGAGCAAACTTAAGACCTGTGCACAAACAGCCACCAGGCCATACATACTCATGTGATGAGTTGTCCAGTGCTCAAGGAACAAAAGAAGGGACATGATTACAGCTGGACTGCTTCCAAGTGGATTTTAACAAAGGCTTTAATTAATCTGTTTCTCTGTTATCCAACTAACATGTTCAGAAGTAACTGTCTTCCAGCTGCCCCATAAAAGAGGTCAGTAGTATTGCATAATGTTGCACGGAGTCCCTCACCGCTTGTATATTGGCATTGTTCTCAATGTTTCCTCTTAGGTATTTGCAGCTACAGAGTCCCACCCAAAGCCTGCAGCTGTGTGCAGCCAAAGGAGAAGCTGTCTAATACTGAATGTGTGATTCACTTAGTGGGATAGAAAGGAAATACAACAGAAAGAGGCAAATAAAGCCAAAACTTTGTTTTGCTTGTTTTATTTGTTTGCTTCCTAGGAAAATAAGCATGTAGAGTTCGGTTACAGATTTGTGTAGCAACAAACTAGGCAGTGCTCTTCCAGCCTGTTTGGAATATTTGTTACAATTTGCATCACTTGAGAGTTTAACAAGTGTGGGAATGTGGCCAACCTTTTATCAGGTTGTCATGGAAGAGACTTTAATAATTACAGACAGAAACAAACTGTAACTAACACTGGCAACATAATATTTTGGGAAAGGTTGGAGGGGTGAAACTCAGGCTGAGAATAAAAATAGTGGTTAATGTGTGGCATCTGTTGGAACATATTGAAACTGGAGAGATTGATTTGTTCCAGAAAACCACCAGCAAACAGCAGCAGACGCAGAGTTGTGTAACTGAGGCATGTATCACAGAAACATGGTCACGTCATGTAAAGTTGGAACATGTCGATTTTCCTATTGCTGAGCAGAAAAGCTCAGCTACAAAAGTCAGAATCCATGACAGATGTCATGCACACACAGTCAAGTGACCTGTTATAACAAGGGAGATAAGAGAATACATTCAGGAGTGGGTGCTGTGCCAGCAAACCAAGGAATCATACTTTTTAGCCAGCAATGAGGGAATAAAACAGCAGCAAACTTATTTGTTTTGTCTCAGAACTTAAGAGTTTGTTAAACCCCATTGAGTGCTGAATAGCATACCTGGCAGTCAGTTGAAAAATGAAATTCTGTTTACAGTATCTAAAATATCCATTACATCACTGCTGCCCAGCCTTTACACTGAAGTAGGCTATCCAGAGGTAATCTGGTCACCTGCCACCCATCTCCACTACATAACTAAGATGCAGCTGCTCCCATGCAGGTTCATGACTCTTCCAAGGTGTAACTAGGTTATCTGACTGGCGGTTCCCCTTGGCTGTGACAGAAATGTCTGAGCCATGATCACCCAGTTATGGGAAGTCAGTGCTGAGGGCAAAGCTGCTGGTCCGAGGGGAGAGCAGTAGCACCACAGCTCTCCCAAATTGCTCATACTCTGCCTTACTAACCTCTCAGGAAAAGATTAAGTTGTGGCACTGTGCAGTGGTCCACGTAAGGTGCTCTGAGGGCTGGGCCCAGATTGCCAGCCAAATGTTGACTGCTGAGTGACATTCAGGCTGTTGAATAGCCAAAAGGTCAAGGGAATGAGTCCCCCGCACCCAGATTCTGAGCCCTGAGGATGGCAGTGCTTTAGAAACACGGCTGTAGAAGCAGGCTCTAGAGATGGCTGTACCCTGTCACTTCCACTCTTGCTGAGGCTCATCTGGGAGGACGAGTAGGCCCGCCGACTGCCAGTGCTGGTGCCACTCCAGAAGGCTGCATCAGCAGGTCCTGTCACTGGGCTTTTAGATGCCCTGACAATATGCTCTTTAGTCTAAATATGAAGACATAAATCTCAAATACGTACTACTGGCCTTTACAGTCTAAGTTTATGAAGTCAAAAAAAAAAAAAAAATCTTGTCAAATTCAGGAGCTGGCTGTTGGAATTTAACTTTCAGGAAAGTCTGCAAGAAATGCCAAGGTTCGCTTTACTCTGGATAGCAACATAGAATCTGCTCTGGTTTTAAAATCTAGCAATCTACATTTTCTGCCATCAGATCGTTCAGCATAGGGAGGGAGGGGTAGAACTTATTTCCTGCCCCACAAAGCTATGAAGTTTAAAAAAAATTCATCATCTCCAGCAGGCATGGAAAATTAAAATGTTTCCAGGAAACTGTCGAGATAAAAAAAAAGAAATAAAAAATAAAAAAAAAAATGTACAGGTTAGTTTGAAGAGCACTATTTGAGTTTGATTATTTCCAAATATTTTATGTCAGAATTAACCACTCTCCACTGAGGAAAAGCACCTCCGTCCCAACAGAAAAAAAATAGTACCCCCCCCCCACCAAAGCTCAAAAACAATGCTTATAAAATTAGCAGGAAATTCTAAATACAAAAGTTGGATCAACTTTCAAATTGCTTTAGCTCACAAGACATCAAGAGATGAATTTCAGAGAAAAGTACAGTGATGTCTTGTCTAATGGAGTTTCTGTTTTGATAATCAACATTTCCCAACTAAAAATGTTTTGCTGAAGATTTCCAAGCCATTTTAATTCTGAGAAGACCTAGATCAGGAAGAAATGTGAGACAATAAACTATTGAATTTCGTTACCACTTGAGGATCCCTCTATAAGCTAAGTTAGCACAAGCAGCTGCTCAGAGTCAGTGAAACTTCATTTCACTGAAAATAAAATATTTTTTGGAATTAGTTTTCATCCAGGAAGTATCACTAAAGAGATGGGCAGACCTTTTCATATTTTATTGCCTAGTGTCTTGCCCAGAAATCAGTAAGCCCATAAGGTTCAAACTCACATTTTTTTGATTCAGAATGATCAGAGATGGAAAGTTCTTCTCTGAACCAAACAGAGCAGAACTTGAACTTGGAGCTCCCATACCCCAGACAGGTCCCCTTACTGACGGGGATTCAACCCTCACATCTCTTGCCAAATTGCAACATTTGAACAGAATTCTGTTTATGCAAAGCATTCAAAAAGTGTTAGTTTTCATTCCAGTGTGGAATTGAAACCAAACTCTGAAACCTCAGAATTGCAGCAAAACAGAGTTGTCCTGCAGTCAGCTCAAAGGGCTGCTTTGTATCTCAGGAGCTTGCAAAATAACTGGATCGTAGGCCAGGTTCTGGGCCCAGATTTTGTGACTGTGTGTTTCTGAAGGTGTTTAAGGCACTAGGCAAGCTTGCAATCCGTCCGTATTGATATGTTTAACCTGGGCTCTGCTGCTATGGAGTGTACCCTTGCCCTGCTATGTGGCTTTGACTAGCAGATGGGTAGGTAGAACTTCAGAAATAGCACAAGCAGCAACGTGCATTGAAGTAGTTCTGGAAGTAACAACTGTGCAGTTGTGCTGCCCTGTGCGTTACAGTGTGGATCCTAATTTTATTGACATTGTTTTGTTTCTTGTTTCCAAAGTTCAGTTACCCCATGGTTCAATCATAGGCAGCAAGTTCAACCTGAAAAAATTTGCAGGCAAACCAATGTTGTGCCTTGAAGACTTCTGACTGAACAGGGTTTCCATTTTCCTTGGCACCTGAGCCCTATTCCCTAAAGGCTCAGGTAGTGCTGGGGGTTGTGCAGATGGCTTGTGCTTAGTTTAAACCACATACAGGAAGCTTTCTTTTAGCTAGACTTCTCTATTGTTATGCTATATTAATAGGCTCTTTTGAAGCTTGAGAAAGGGCTGATCTGCCTGAATGATAGTTCTGGGTGGGGAAAGTTATTTAGGAACATGTTGGCAGAACCTGAAAGGCTGTTTCATTTAACCATTTTCATGCCTGCTTGTTCAGCCATGTTTTGCTTATAACAGTGCTCAAAAAGAGGAAGCTGCGCTCCCATTTTTTAAATGATGGGGTTTGAGTTGTAAGTATTTATTTATAAGCAATGAACATATTTATTCTTAGATTCCTGCATTCAAACCAGAAAATGCTGGCTAGCCACTATGCAAACATACAGATACACTCTTAATTTTGATCCAGCCCTGACTTGGTATGCAGATTCAGCTGAGAAGTTCTCCAAACTTAGCTTGTGCTGCTGGAGCTGATTTTGTTTTGCCCGTAGCAGCAGTCAAAATCAGAGGGGAATCCGTAAGTGCCTTGCTTGGGCTGACCCTCAATGCCACTATTGCTGCTGCTACCTTTAATCCTGCTGACAGGCAGCTCAGTCCCCTGTTTCTAAGGCCAGAGTTATGCTGGCCAGTTCTGACACCCAACTCTCCCTGCCTTGCTCTTCCCAAGCCCGGAGTAGGACTTGTCTAGTGTCTCAAAAGCTGAGAAAGAGCACTCCCTTCATCGCTGCTGCTTTAGGTGCAGGATGTGCAGCCACATGCTCTTCACCCCCTGCGTCCCTACTTCCTCCACACGATGCTGCTGAAGAGGATGTGTCACTTCGCAGCAGGGGTGCAGGACGATAGAGTGCTCAGGGGAAGTGGTCAAGCTGCTCAGCTTCTGCTTTGATAATTTTTTTTTTTTTTCATTCTTTTCCAAGTGACATTTGCAACATCAACAGTTTCTGTCTTCTACCCAGAAATCCCCTTGCACCACAAGGACAGCTTTCCCTCATGCAAAAAGAGGAAGAGCTAAAGAGCCTGTGAACTCTGCTAGAGACTTCTCAGCTGTAGGCCAAGATGATACAGCCTGCACTCAGACATTGCAGGAATCAGCAGAGACCCTCAGTGTACCCATAACAGTAATGGAATGAAGACTTTGTGTGAATTTCTTCTAAATTAGATCTGCACATGTACCCAACTACCTCAAGCTGCCTGGAATCTAATACATCTCTCTTCTTTTTTTCTTCTCCATCATTTAGAAAGATATCTGCATTTCAGATATCTGGGCTGCATACTGCAGCTCTCTAGCAAAGTAGAAGGTCTTAAAGTGTTCTAAAGATGCACATTCATCTTTGTTAGAAGTTAGAGCACATGGTATAGGCTGCAGATGACACATTACTTACTTGCAAGAGCAGAATCCAGACTTTAAACATTCTTTTATGTGGCCACAGGAAGAAAAAAAAATAATTAAACAACACACACAAACAAAGGCAGAACCCTAAATGCTCCTCGGAAGTGTTTTATTTGATTTATGAAATTGTGGCCTGCTTGCAGCCAAAAGTTGGAAACAGCCATCCTACAACACAGTCAGTCTTCTTCCAGAGCCCAGAGTTTTCCTAGTTCTTTTTAAAGTAGATTTCCTGAGAGCAAAAAATTCATGTGGGAATAAGCCATATAAATCTTCTGTTTACTGACAGTGACATTGGACTTTCTAAATATACTCCTCCAGTAGAGGCCATTAAGAAGAATGTTTTTTCCCCTCTTCAACAAGTTGAGAGGCAGAAGGGCTGCCTGTAATCTCTGATTATACATTTAATTGTAGACATGTTACTAACGTTTTGTTGCCAGAGGAAATTGCTTGAGAATAAGGATTTGTGGTATGCATAGGTATGGAAGAAGGATTAGGCTTGAAAAGTTCATTTGCATGAATGAAATAAATTCATGTCTATGTAGGTGAAGCATGGGTGCTGCTAAAGAATGCCATTAACCTGTGCTAGCCAAGAATGTTGGTGCTGTAAAGGCACTTCCTCTTCCTTGAAATCCTGTGGGAGATGCTAGGATTGAGTTACTTGTTCTACGCTGATTGATGAACATTTCAGGCAGAGGAAGCACATCCTGGTTCAGGATTCAGGCCTTCTTCCAAAAAAAGAACATGCTCTTCAGATGTCCTGTCACCTGCCTTTGAATAGCTGATGGCTCCTGCTGCCTGCCAGCTGTGTTTCCAATGTAAAAGTGATTTTAAGTGAAACTGGAGGTCCATTGGTTTAGTCTATTCAGGTTAGACTCCCAGGGCTTCTTCCAAGCAATCGTCTGTGCCACAGAACAATAATGCAGTACATTTGCTCTGACTCTAAGAAGAAATAGCTAACAGAATATGTTCTCATGGGTCCAGTCAAATCAGGTTCCAATAAGCATTGATTCTCCCTTAATCTGTTCTCAGAATAAAACTCTTCTCTTTAAAACTGTTTATTTTCCCTACAATATACCTCAAATTGAATGAGAAGGGTCGCTTCTAGAGGTATGAGGTCATCTCTCACCACTAGAATATGTTCCTCACTGTTCCCAGAACATGTCCCTGTTCAAAAATACGTCTCTATTGTCATTCTATTCCCTATCCCTATGTGTTTCACCTAAGACTAGGTTGGTGTATAGGCTGCATCAGCTAAGTCATTTGGAGTGAGCTATCTGCTGTTTTCCAACGGAGCAGCTGGTGTACAGCCAGCAAGTGACACACACAAGATGTTTTCAGTTACATAAATCCATGCAAAAAGTGCAGGGTGGATGACAGTTATCAGATGTGCCATACATGCCTGATTGTGCCTGCAGGATTCAAACACCTGTGCAAATGCAGGTGTTAAAATCTGTTGTAGCATTACTTTTTCACATATATCGAAGTAAGAGAATGACTTTTGTAATCAATGTATCAAAGTAAGAGATTCGTAAGCAGGCATACATTTTGTGCTTGAATATTAGCAGGCAGTATTTGTGCATGGTCAGGCTTCTTGAAGATGTCTTTTTATGGGTCCTGCTGAAATACATTGGATCTGAAATGGCAATTGGACAATTGGGTATTCATGTGCTTGATTGTCTATTTACCTATCAGTACAGTTCTTCTTGGAAAGATTAATGTTTTGTTGTAGCGACTGGTTAAAGGGGCAGATCCATCAAGAACACGTAACCAGAGTAACTGCAGGAAACTTTGACTATTGTCTTCAGGGAAGGGAAGGTTTTCTCCATGATGTATTAAGAGCCTGAGAGAAGAACAAAGCTATTAAATTTACATTAACTTCTTGCTCATTCTAGTCTGTCTCCCAATAAAATAATCACACAGGAAAGTCCTGGTAAGTGAAGTCTATATACAAAACAACATTTTGAGGCAGGAAAGTAGTGATCATTTTTATTACTTGCTATTAGCAGAGGAGATCATGTATTGCACACTGGATAAAAGTTGTAGGTTACTGACAACTGCCTGTATACATAAAGCTATGCTGTTATTTATCGTATTCCTCCCTTCTGTTCTTTACAGATGACCCCCATAAACCAGAGGAGAAAGATGAAATTTCCAAAGTCACAATCATAAGTCTCGTCCCCTTACTGGTGATTTCTGTTGCTGTGATCGTTATCTTTTATGCCTACCGCACTCATAAGAAAAGGAAGCTCAACAAGGCCTGGGAGAAGAATGTTAAGCCCAGGAAGCATAAAGACTGCAGTGATGTTTGCGCCATTATGTTAGATGATGACCACTCAGACATCAGCTCTACCTGTGCCAACAACATCAACCACAACACAGAACTGCTGCCCATTGAGTTGGACATCGTTGTTGGCAAAGGAAGGTTTGCTGAAGTGTATAAAGCCAAACTGAAGCAAAACACATCTGAGCAGTATGAAACTGTGGCAGTAAAGATTTTCCCCTATGAAGAATATGCCTCCTGGAAAACTGAGAAAGACATTTTTTCAGATGTAAACCTCAAGCATGAGAACATCCTCCAGTTCTTGACGGCAGAGGAGCGTAAGACAGATCTTGGTAAACAGTATTGGTTGATCACTGCCTTCCATGCTAGAGGAAACTTGCAGGAATACCTTACCCGGCACATTATCAGCTGGGAAGACCTCTGGAAGCTGGGAGGATCCTTGGCCCGAGGGATTGCTCATCTGCACAGTGATCACACTCCCTGTGGTCGCCCCAAAACCCCTATTGTGCACAGAGACTTAAAGAGTTCCAACATTCTGGTGAAAAATGATTTGACTTGCTGTCTCTGTGATTTTGGGTTGTCCTTGAGGCTGGACCCTTCTCTGTCTGTGGATGACTTGGCTAACAGCGGTCAGGTAAGATAAAATTTTGAAGAGGTGTGTTTTTTGTTGTGCCAGTTGACATGTCAGTTCCTGGTTAGGAAAGAGGGTAAAAAAAACAACTGTGCTGACATATTTACTTAAAATCATCAAAAATTAATGACATCATCATTAAAAATAAATCATCAAAAATAAATAAACAAGTAGGCTTTAAACCTAACATTAAAGCAACAGCAAAGGAAGTGGAATGAAGATTTTGTTCTGATCAGAGAGCTGCCTATGTATATGACACCACTGTCCTCTCTATACACTTACAGTGTAACATGTATGAGCTTGTTAGCTACTATTTGTGGTGCTGCTGCAGTGCGCACACAAAGGATAAGGATGTGCTTCATATTCTGAGGTTAAGCCACGGTTTTCAGGTCTGACAGCACTAGTTTTGAGTGAGTAGACCCGTGCTGGTGTACTCCAGCATACGTGAAGTCAGTTCTCTCTGTCCACAGCAGGCATAAGCAGACAACTGGAGTGACAGATAATCAGTTTAAAAGGCCAAAAATAAGTCTATTTAAGCTTATGGGACTTCCTCCGCATACAAGCAAATGCAAGAATGTCACATGAAAATAATTGCCCTGTTGTTGCTTTTTGAAATACGTAGCATGGATAATGCTCGTCTACTTCACAGACATACCATGAGGACATTTGTGAATGCTTTGAAAATGGAGTTTTTCAAATATATCTCTAAATATTGGATCTTCTGATGAAAGCTCCTGTAGTGGAAATTCAGATCGTTTGTTAAGTGAATTAATTCCTAATTATATACCGTATATAATTATACATAAGACCCATTCAAAGCCTGCCCATTTACACTGACTTCTACTTAACATGGCACTAATATTTTGATTTAGAGACATTTCAGGGACAACTCATCAGACAGTAGTGCTCTGTTGAATTCATAAGAACTTTGCTGTTGTTTGTCAGATGAAGATCTTTGTCACTGAAAGTCTCATTAATATGAGGCATCTGTCCTGATCTCCTTTTGAAAGGATTTGTTATCCAGAGTCAGTAGTGAATGATGGAAAGCATATTTAAAAGAATACAAACACCACCCACTATCACATATCATTTCTCTTCAGCATGCCAGACCTTTTTGGAGTCCAGTGAAGTCATACCGTATTGATAGTCCTAAAACTGGTTGCATTTGGAGTAAAGTGAAAACAAGAGTATGTGGCAGCATATGTCATGAGCTGTGAAACTTAACCCCATGGAGACTTTGATTGCTTAAAGCCAACACATATTTCAAGTAGATTTCTCTGGCATTGCTCACAGGCACTTGGAAAAACACTTGGAAGTAGGAGGATAGCATTAATACTGCCACCTCCACAGTTCACATTGACACTGACTACAAAATGCAGCACTGCCCAGAGCACATTACTGCTTTGAAATTGGTTTCTTTGGGCACTCATGTTGAGGCCCAGTGTTTTACTTCATTCAGCTTCACTGAATCAATTTTGGGGTGACCAAGCTAACATTATACTTCTCCATAGCAAGGAGTAGGATGATGTGAAGTGGCTCCATGTAAAAAACCACCTTATTTCTTCTGGGTGCACAAGCACCATCCACTCACATTTCCCAACATGCCAATTTCAGTACTGTTTGTAGCTTTTGTCACAGGGATTTTGCACAAGAATTTGCCTTATGTTTCATTTCTGAGCTTTACACTTTGACTCAAACCTTTTGCATCAGGAGATCTGTTCCTGAAGGTATATAATGGAGCTGACACATTTCAATTCAAGGAAGCCTCTAGCTTCCTGTGAAATAAATAGAAGAATTTAAGTATTTTACCATTTTTTCTGGTTAGCCTTGGACTGTAATATTCAAGGCAAGTTGTTAGTGTTACAAAGCTATCTTCTTTCCCATCTACCCAACTACCTTCCACATGATGCATGTGTAGCCAATGCTGACTATACCAGTGCCCTTTATGATGGTCTGGAAACCATTTTTTCCGCAGTCTTTTGTGCTCTTTTCAGTTTCGCTATTTGGCCATCCACGATGGTTAACATTTGCAGATGTTACTTAATGCAAATATGTAAACCTGGACCTTGGTCCCATTGTATTCAAAGGACTGGTAAATGCCAGCAAGGCCAGATGTTCCTCATTCCAGCAGCATCAGCAGCCTTATAACAGATGGTCTTCCTAATCAGATAAAGAAGGATAGTTTCTGACTCTCTGACTGACACAGCTCAAGGCACAAAACATCCCAAACAACTTGAAAGAAGTGTAAGGTCTCCAGTATAAAAGTTCCAGAAGTCACAAACATTATGAATTACCACAGGGAGAGAAATGATCCCTCACTAGAAGTTTTGAAAGAGGAGAACAGAAAACATTGGTCTTCGTAATGAGAAAGCATATCCGGACTCCAGACCAACAACCAAACCTAAATTGCCAGAGTTTAGGTGCCTAAAATGTTTTTGAGACCCAGGACTCAAGTTTCACAAGATGCAGGAAAAGTATCTTTGACCCAAAGATCTCATAATCTAAATGCAGATAAAATGACAGAAGCAGAGTGATAAATAGCTGATAAATTCTAAGCAGGATGGAAATGAGGTTGATTTGATATCATTCTTAACATCATTTTAAAGTTTCTCAGCATTTTCCATTGTTCTTTTTAGTTGTAGGGCTTGAACTTCCACTTTGCAGCAGAATCATTTTCCCTGCAGCAAAGAGAGCATGAAATGTTGCCAAACGAGAACAGCATTTGCGACAATGTTAAGGATCTGTATTTGGGCACCAATAACTCTTACTGAAAACAGCAGGGTTTGGGGCTGGTGAACTGTGGGTCACAGTGTGTCAGAATCTCTTCTAATGCTTTGGATGGGATATGCTTTGGGGAGAAGCTGTGTGCTGGGGAAGGGATGGGGGTAGGAACAGCCTCTGCTGCAGGGTTTCCATGTGCTGATGTTCTGTAGGGCAGCAAAATACTGGTGAACTCTGTGTTGCTGAGACATGGTTATCTCAAGAACCTCTTCAGTGTGTCAGTGTTGCTCACATTTGGCCTTAATTATCACAGATTTCAAATGGTAGGGAATTTAACTTTTGGACTGATTTCATAGGGTTGGGGTTTTTTGTTTTGTTTTTTTTGGTTTGGTTTGGTTTTGGTTTGGCTTT
>WBMW01005147.1:200445-245283 GCA_013396635.1 Penelope pileata | reverse complement strand
TTTTTTTTTTTTTTTTGCTGTCCTCTGTATAAAGGCTCTGGTACTACAACCACTTGGATATCTTTGGCAAATAAATTCTCTGATGTTGCACAGTCATATGAGAAAGCAATGTCCTTGATCATTCTTGCTGTCTTCTGATGGTGCAGTACACTTTTTGTAGCACTTCTTCCCATTTGTCCTGAGCATAGGGTGATAAGGTGTGTTTCCAGAAGCACATCAAATGCATGTTATAGGACTCTGTCAGGCCTGTGCGTTTACTTAGTAGCTGCCTTCAGCTGCAGACACAATAATTGAAATGATCTTTTGCAGTCCTGCTTGCCACTGGGGTCTGGACCGATGGCTGTAGTGCAGTCTGCAAATAGCCCATTTGAATCACAGGTCCTACTGCGGCACCCACTTCTGCTTGTTCATTATTACTGTGATTAAACAGTCTCCCATTTGAAGCTGTCCTTGCCTGATCAAAGACTTATTATTTTTGGACTTTTCCCGAGTGGGATGGGGGGAGGGGAGAGGGAGGGGAGATGCTTTTTTTTTTTCTTTTTTTTGTACCTTTGTTCTTTGAAATCAACTGCTGAGCAATCCATTAATGACTCTTTAAATCTATTCTTGTGACAAAACAGACACTTAACCTTTGCCTTCTGTAATGTAAGGTCATAATCTAGACCTCAGCAAAGCTGCTAAAATCATTGCTGAAAATTGCTGAATATGCATGAACTTTATGGGAACAACTTCTCAAACAAAAAGGGGCCAATTTTTTGTTTCACTTCAAATGTGAGCTTCTGTATTCAGTACTTTTTCATCAGCTTTCTTGTGCCAGGCCTGCATTTACTTTCATTTTAAGACTACTGTGAAAAGAAACTGTTCCCTCTGTAATATGCGGAGCAAAAGAATACAATGTGTTTCTTACTCATCTGAAAGACACTTGGTCAACAGCAATTGCTTGAGGCCCAGAGGGCAGAGTTTATCGCAATGAACAGCCGAAGAGTGAGAAAGCTTGTCAGTGTTAAAAAAATTTGCTTAAGGAACTACAAAAGGCTGCTGTTTTCCTTGTTTATTTGTTTGTTTGTTTTTAGCATTTTTCTTTACCAAGGGAGGTGCAAGTAAGTTGGTAGTCAAGACAATGCCAGACTCCTTTGGCAGCAGAAAGTACGACCTGTGCCAAGTATGGCTTGCATTTTTGGATACACGTCAAATGGCACCATTTCTATGAAAGCTGAAGTCAAATCACAGCCAAATCCAAAATGTGAATTACAATTTCAGTTCATGAGCGCAGCCCTATCTCCTCTCCTGCAGGTTGGCACAGCAAGGTACATGGCCCCAGAGGTTCTGGAGTCCAGGATGAACCTGGAGAACATGGAGTCCTTTAAACAAACAGACGTGTACTCCATGGCTTTGGTCCTCTGGGAAATGACATCTCGCTGTAATGGTGTTGGAGGTAAGTGCCATCAGTTTTCTTCTCTTTAAAAGTATGTTTGGACAGACATGCTCTTGTGATTGTCTGTGGGTATGGTTAATTTTTTTTAACTCACCAATTGTTCTAGTGTGCCTGGATGGTGTAAGCTGACAGGCCTTCAGTAGTATAAGATGTGTGTGTGCATGAGCTGGCTTGAAGGGCAAGCACCTGACAGCAGGAGAAAATTGGTCCCCAGTTGCTGTTAAGATAAATTTGCTGTTAGGTAAACCACTTCTAAAGATTATTAATGTCTGCTTTTCTTTAAACTACAGCATCTTGAGTAGCCATAGATTGACTCAGTCTGCCTGTCCTCTCCCAAAATAATTATAAACCTAAGAAGGTTTGAAACAGTTGGACTTGATGATCTTAGAGGTATTTTCCAACCTAAATGATTCTAAATGATTCTTTGAAATATTAAGACCAAGAAGTGATAGCTGTCCCCCATTTACCTTCATGGAATGTTAGCTCCAAAACCTAATGAGGGCCAGTTAAGTGTCTCATTTAGTAATTGATCATTTCACTAAGAGCCATCATAGGGGTACAAAAGCCTTTCTGCTTTCCTGAAATCCCTAGCTGCTGCTCATCATTTTTTGTGATGTTGCAAGAGATCATCCACATGAGAAACCAGGGGACGTTTCATTGTATGGAGTGCAGTAACAAAATAAAAATAAGTGGAACTGAATATCAGAATAGCTCCAAGAAGAGCTACTGTGGTTGTTCATATTCTGAGTTTGTTCACTGAAACAAAATCTCCATTTCTGCTTAGCCTGAAGCTGCCCCAGAATTCCAAGTATGCTGCACCGGTATGTGCTAGAAATCGGAAAAGTTGCTATTGAGATATCTGCACTATTGCTATGTGTGAAGATTTTCACCTTACTTCAGGGATCAAAAAGAGACTAAGTTACATATAAATTTTTTCTGTCTGCTTGTATTGTCTAGCAACCATTCTAACAAAGCCTGCTGCCATGGTCCAGGACTCACGCAGGCAGTATAAGGGGCAAGGCTGTAGTATGTAAGACTAAAGTAGCTGTTGTGGTAGATATGTGACTGAGTTTTGATTTTATATCCCTCTTCCAAAACCACAGAAGTTCTCTTTTCGTTGGACTTGGCACACTTGCATCTCAAAGGGCTGCCGCAGAGACAGGACAATCTGGCAGGATAGAGCACTACAGTATGGGGAACACAGTGTACAGGAGGGAAACCAGTGTCCCACTGGAAGATGTGTATAGCTGCTCCTTGTTCCTCTGCTGACATCCGTGGGATACCACAAGGCTATCCATGGAGGTCTCTGTGGCCACTCTGCACAGCAGCTGTGTGCCTGCATCACGGTGTCTGTGTGCAGGAGGGAGGAATGCCTGCATCTCAGTCTCCTGCTCTGTCTGACCAGCATTTGGTCTTTGTGGGTGGGCCAGGCTGTGGGCAACAGTTTTGCTCCTATTTGCACCCTGCTGGGAAAGCTACAAAGCGAGTATGTGTGCAAACAGCTAGTGCTAGCATAAATGCATGAAAAACATTCTTTTCTAGGGAAAAAACGTGGTGCTTCCAGAACCGAAACTCAGTCTAGCATATTCCAAGGCTGACCTGTCCACATTTAACAGTCGTGGTCATGTATGTTTCTAAATGCATTGGCACAACCTCAGCCTTTCATTAGCACTTTGTAAGTGCAGCTGAGATTTAAAACCTGAGAAAAAGGATCTTTGCCCTGTTTCTTGAGCTCTCTCTGTTTCTTGCATTTAGGAACTCACCTTATTAATATAAATATGAGCTGTTCACTGTGGAGTCTTTTATCTTTGCTGATGCCTGAGTCTGTTCCTGTTCATATTTGCTGAGTACAGCAAAATGGAGGTTGTGGTGAGAGCAAACCTTATTGCTGCTGTTCTCGGAAGGCAACTGCCTAAAAGAGGATATAAAGGGAGTTTCATAAGGAAGGGAAATCACCAGTGTGTTTAGTTAGAAGAGACTGACCCGTTATAACCTTAAGAAGAAGAGCTGAAGTCATTTAGGAAAAGAATATCTTTCTCTGGCCCAGCATGCTCTTTGCTTTCAAGGTGGAGCTTAACCCCCACCTCCTGACTTTCCCTATTCATTCCATCCCTCTGTCATCCTCATCTCTAGAAACACAGTTCTTGAATTTTGCTTCCATATTTCAGTCATCTTTCCCCATGGTTGAACTCCCCAGCAAAACCATGGGAGTATTTGGGAAGATCTGCAGCAGGTAGACTTGGGCTTAGTGTCTTCAACCCGAGCAGCTGAATATAACTCCCAGGGTGTAGCTCCCTTATCATGTCAGTGGTACTGAGCTACAGCAGCACTGCACAAACCGATTTCTCTCATTTTCTTCTTAGATTTTCACTTGGATTGTGCAGTGTGACTCTCTTTGCGACCAGGTGGTGAAACACGCTTACAGTGATTCATGGCTGCAGCTCCCCCTCTGCCTTCTCTCCCCATCTGTCACTCGCGAGACTCCCTTCCCTCCTTGCAGCCTTCCCAAGGAGCTTAGGCAAACCCCTCTTGTCTTCCTGAACTGTTAGGTGCTGAGAGAAATGACCTCACATGTAGGCTGGAGTGGGCTGACCGAATTGCAGCCAGCAATTAGGAGCCTAAATGATGTAGGTGCTGTCTCTCCAGCGCAGACCTGACTGCGGCGTGGGCTCCCTCGCACTGGAGAAGGACCAGGGAAGTTCAGAGAGCAGCCTGGTGCTGAGGCATTAGCAATTTGCCGTAGGGAGGGGAGCATGGGGAGCTAATTGCCATTCAGCCGCCTGAAGGTAGGGTGACTTACTTCTTTCACAAAGGGAGCTCTCAGGATTCATTTGTCAATGTGCAGGTGTTTGGTGAGCGTGGGAGGTGATGGAGGCAGGGCCTTTCACTGCAGCAGCTTTGTCGAGCTCAGTCTCTACAGAATGCCAGGCCTTTTCAGTCAGCAGACATTTAAACAAAAATACCCAGCAGCATAATCCGCGCTGTGAAGCTGCCGTAGTAAATATGCAGGTGGGGATCAGCTTTGGAGAAAGGCCGTGCTGTTCATTCTTACTTTGTTGTACTAAATATGGAGAAGCAGAAATGGGGCACAAGGGAAATGGAGACAGAGGCAAAGATCGAGTTTGACTGATTTTTCACTGGAGCATAATTTAAGAGGCATATTTAGAAACTCAGCAATACTACTTTGGGGAGAACTTCAACTGCTCCACGCTGCCGTTAACTTGGTATTTCATTCAGAGCAACAGCTGTGCACCAGATGCTGCACGTTGCAAGAAATATAATTTTCATCGCAACCACTTGCTTTCAGAGCGACACAGCTTTGGCGACCGAGGCAAGTGTAATTTCTCTGACAGCCTCCTAGAAAGAAAAGAAAACCATCTGCTTTGTATCGGAGCTGCTGCGGGCAGGGGACTGCTGGGGACAGCAAGGCAAAAAGAGAGGAAAGGGATCCTCAGGATGCAGAGGGCTGGTGTGGAGGGAGAAGAGAAACCCCTCCAAACGGTGGTGTTGCTCATACAGTGTTGCCTGGAGGGGTGGCTGGCTTTGGTATAGCAGCAGAGCTGTGTTTGAAACGGCAGCCTTGTTTCACCAGAGCGATGGTTAGTGTGAATAAAATAAGTGGTTAATCTTATGCTTGCTTGGAAACAGTCAGCCAAGAGGCACAGTTTGGCAACTAAGCATTCGTGCACCCTGTACCTCAGGAAATGCTCAGCATCCATCACGTTGAGCGCGCAGAGGTGACAGCTTCTGGCACAGGGAACATTTTGATTGCCTGAGCGGTGGGGCTGTGCCTGAGCATTAGGCCCTGAGGCATCTGCAGCAGGGACCTGGTTTAGGCCTCTCCTTTGTGGAGAGGAGCCGAAGTGGGGCATGTCTGCACTGCAGTAGTGTGTGGAGGCATCTGTCCCCAAGCTGGTACACACACGTGGGGCAGCATCACCCCATGTCCTGGTTTGTGGGACATCCCAAGTGGGATGGGGGAGAGAATTAAGGAATAAATATGGTAGAACTCATGGGTTGAGATAAAAGCTATTTACTAAGACAGCAGAGAAAATAAAAGAAATACCAGTACATATATATATATAAGAAACAAGAAATAATACACAAAGCAAGGGACCAACAACCGATACCCAACCGGCCAGCAGCCCCTCCCTCCGAGCAAGAGAGTGATTTCTCTTCCGTAAAAAATCACATGATGTGATGTGGTATGGAATAGCTCTTTGGTCAGTTTGGGTCAGCTGCCCTGGTCCTGTCCCCTCCCAATTCACTTAAGGCTCCTTATGCCTTCTAACTGCTTCACTGAGGAACAAAATGTGTCCTTGGCTGTGTTCAACACTGCCAGGTGTTATCAGTTGTTTCTCTTCTGGGAACAAAACACAGCTTCATACCAGACACTGTGAGAGAAGTAACTTCTGTTAGAAACTAAGACACCCCGCAACAGTAGCTTGTGTCCCAGAAATTCTCCATGTGTCATGACAGTACTATATGTAAGGTACTAAGTGCTGTCCCTCAACAAGCCCAGGTAGCAGGAGGTGAAATCACCCCGCTGGTGTGCCTGCTGGTGTGCTATGTTCCTCTGCTTTCCCGCCTCAGGATCCACACAGTGACTAAGCAGCCTGTAATCTTACGCTGATGGCAGAGCTTGTGCGCTCTTAATCCTTTGGAAGGGTGACTGTGTCTTTGATCACCAGATGTGAAATCACTTGAAACACGTCTGTGCAAGGGAAGCAGCACAGTGAGTTCACCCATCACAATGCATCCTCACCCTTCTGAGGCAGTGTTCTTATTCTGAAGGAGTGGAATTGGGAAACCCAGGGAAAATGTGAAGTAAGCATTTGACAGCTCCTTAAACTTGACCACAATTTGGCTTTTGCGCCTCTGCATAGTCCGTTTGGGCAACAGCTATGTAGACCCACCACCCAAATTCCTCTAGCATGAGGAAAGACACAATCTGCACGCACATGCAGGTGTGTGTGCGTGTGTGTATGTGAGCTATCACAGTAACTCCACCATCAACTCCATCATCAAACTCTGTGGCTCATCCCTTCTAAAGTCTAAAATAAGGAGTGTTTCAAAAGGACCAGAAGTTCCCAAACACAAGATTGCTGCTGTGGACTGTGTTCCACAGCTGATATTTGTTTGCCTTCTTTTCACTTCTGCTTTAATTCTACAAATAAGCCTTCATCGTCCAGCATAAGGAGTTGTCCCACAAAAAACAGCAAGACATCACATGAGAGAGTGCTGACAGGGTTTGCAGGTGTGCAGTTCTGACTCAAAGGGAGAGAATCTCACTACAAAGAGCTTAGAATAGAAGATCACATTCAAGAGGCATATTTTTTATGAGGAACTCACAGCCAAGTTTTCTAAAGCATTCATCAGGCACAACAAATAGGTTTTCTATAATGTCTCTGTTTGGGGCTAAAAATCCAGTCCCAGCCTTTCTGAGACTTATGGCCATGCCAGTGTCAAAGGGAGCAGAGGTGCAGTGATTATTAGTGCAAGGTAACTCACAACCATAAAGATTAAATGCTATGGGTTAAAGTTGAAGAAACCCTTCCATTATTGAATGTTAAAAGCGCTGTAGTTGAGGATACCTGCGATATTTATGGCACTTCAGCCAGTTGTCATTTTTAGTGCCTAACTGGTCTAAAAACAATCAAAAGAAACATATAAGTCATGAAAAATAGATTCAGTGTCTGTATATAGCGGTGCACAAGCATCTAGGAACAAAAATCTTAACCTACCTCAAATTGACATCTGTTATATCTACTGTAGCACGTCAACATGATCCATGAATAACCCCAGCTATTACTGCGAAATGTGTCTGACACCTGAGATTCCCAGCATAAGGATGATTAACTGCAGGAGGATTCAGTGGGCTTTTCTTTCTGAGGGAGAGAGAAGCAGGATAATAAATAGCAAGAAGATGCTGCATGTTTTTCAAACTGAGGGAAGGCACAGCTGTGTTACTATAAATTCATTACAGAGAATTAGCATCTGGCCTCAATTTCTCCTACTTAACAAAAACTCAAACCTGAAGAAAACCAACATAGAAGGAATTCCTTGAGTAGGGAAAATGTATTAGAAACCTATCAACTCCCCAGGAAGGCTTTCCCTTCAACCAAGTGAAACATCTCATAAACCTCAATGGCCTTCAGATTAAACTCAGTGGGAGGAAACAGGTCACACTGCAGCACCAGTTTCCCTCTGTTGGACACTCAGATTCCTCTGATTCAAGCAGAGAAGGGCAAAACTGGAGCCTGGCTTGCAGGGAACCCTTGAAAAAAGATGTATATACATTCAAGATGGCCTGTTCATATTAAGAGTAATCTATATAATGCTGGGAACTTTTGAAACAGCTGATAGTGTCACACCATGCAGGTGCCACTGCTCCGCATGTCTCCCTTGGCATTTGTCTCATCCCTGTGCGCTTCTGCAGCCTGTTTTACCCCTCACCATGATCAATTGGCCCTAACAGCCCCTGGAGATAAGGATCATCTTTTATGCTAGTGCTGCCTATTGCAAGGAGATCTCTGAGCCTGGGATAGGTGTCCAGGACTGCTACTGCAATTAAACCATGTCTGATGGAGATAGTGTAGGAAGTGTCCAGCTAGGCCATGCTGTTTAGATTTCTTCAGCAATATCTCCATCATCTTGGTTAGCTTTGAAAGCAAAGGTATCAGCTTTGTAATCACTGTGCTTCTGCTGCATGGTAATCCAGGTCTGACCAGCAAGATGGCAACCTTCCAATTAACTTCTAGAGTTAAAGTCTTGCAAATTTACTTTGGCTGAGTTGCCGCTAACTGAGATTAATGTGGATGAAACTGCTATGCCTTCTTGTGGAGGGAAGAAAGCAAAACAGACTTTAGCTCTTGCACCCTAAGGAACGTAATTTACTTGTGAGAAGATAGGACTTGTGTTTCAGAACTATAGCCAGTCAGTACAAAATTGTGTGGAGAGTGGCCAGCACCAAATGGTTCACAAAAAGGATGCGGACATCTGTGGGGTAGTCTGCCACACTGCACTCACAGTTGTTTGCAGCTGGATTGCTAAACTCTGGACACTTAAAGCATGCTGTTTAATATCCCTTCCAAAATGTTTGTTATTGTAACTTGGTCTATTCTTTTAGAAATCCCCTCTCTTTTCCTGTAGGCTGGTAAAGTCTTCATCTTGTGTCCATCACCTAGCAATGAGATCAACAGCCTGCCTCTGAAGTTTTGGAGGAAAGGCCACCTTTTAGTTATGTTTTCATCAGGAGACATGACAAGCAGAATGACCGCATCTATGTTATCTTGATCATTAGTTACTTCAGTATTTTACCATGTCCTTTTACTTTTCTCTCGAAAGTAAGCAAAGCCAAATTTTACCAGTTCTTTCATTACTGGGACATTTTTTTCTGGGCCTTTAATCATTGTAATCACCCTTCTCAGAGCTTCTATTTACTGTAAAATGCCCCTTGAGAGGAGTGAACAGTGCTGGACACTGTATTTGAACTTTGGTTGCAACATTATACAACAGTACTGTGTTTCCCATCTCGTTCATCTCTCTTCACACATCTTCTAGACACTCACATTCTTCACCCTGCGTAGTAGATTACACTGCAGTTTTTCTTGCCCTCAATTAATTGCTAGAAATAAATAAAAGGCAGCAGAACAGGCCAACTTCATAAATCTTTATCTAATACTAGCAAGTCATTAGTCCTGTGAGTAAATTCTCCATCTGTTCCCAAAGAAACCACAGCATTTTCTACACTGTGTCAGCATCTACTATAATATTTCCGCTCTCGGAGATTTCTTGAGTTTTCTCCAAAGGTCCCATATGTCTGCCTCTTCCTTTCTCTCTCCAAAGAAAAGCAAAGAAAACATGCAACATGCATACAAAAACTAGAATGGCAGCAGCCCCTTCAGGAAGGCATGTCCCCTTCATCATGGGTTCAAACTGGCCTATTTTGGAAAAGAGGTCTAAAATAAGAGTAGGCTACTAATGGCTCAGTAATAAACAAGAGTACTATGGCAGCTTCCAGCACTGTTCCTTGTTCTACCTGTGTCGTTTTCAAGCAGCTGTTTCCTTCTGGCAAGCTGGCACTTTAATAGCTATGACCTAGGTTTCAGTTTATATTTCACCTGGTGAGTATGTGGGAACTCCAGGGAACCTAAGGGGGACCAACGTAACCATTTCTTGCAGGCTTGGCTCAAGCGAAACTCACCTTCAAGTCCCTGTGTGTTTTGCCTCAGTGGAGACTGAAAAGCTCACAAACATTACTCTGCTGCTGACTGTTGCTAATATGATTATGTGCTAAAGAGTTTAAATGAAAATTGTCTTGTTGGCTGGAAAAGAAAAAGGGAGGGAGGGGGTGTGTGGGAGAAACACATTTGAAACATTTTTGAAAATGCCAACTGACTTTGCTTTGTTTGGAGCTGGTCATGCAGAACAGTGGCACTGAGCAGCTAATCAGTGGCTCCTACTCCTCCGGAGAACAGCCAGCTCCCTCCACACTTGGCACCCGCACAGCCCAGCTGAATACCCTTGTGTTTGCTTCTTCTCTTGGCAGAAGTGAAAGAATACGAGCCCCCATTTGGCTCTAAAGTGCGAGAACACCCCTGCGTGGAAAGCATGAAGGACAATGTCCTAAGGGACAGAGGGCGACCTGAGATCCCCAGCTCCTGGCTTAACCATCAGGTAAGAGCACCACGTATCCCATCTAGTTGCTGACCAAAGCCTGAGCCCTAACTCAACAGGATGGACCTCTCCTTTTGCACAGATTAGAGCCCTGCCGCATTGTGACACTGGTGCTGCCCATGGTTCAGACACCACGGTGCCCTGCGCCATACCTGCTCCCATATCCCTGGGATTTCTGCTGCCCACCAGTGTAATCTGAAAGTGACCAAATTAAAAAAAAAAAAAAAAAACGGAGACCCCACAATCATCCAGACAGCCACAGAATAATTGGGGCCTTAAAACACGCTGCGTGCAGACTCTGAAAGGTCAAAGAGAGCAACTTCACACATGGGTCCCTTCAGCAGAGAAAACAAATCTCAGTACTTTATCATGGAGAGCAGTCACAGTGGCATCCCAGCTGTTAACAGGTTTAAGAAAATAGGAAGGGAGTCATCAGCAAGCTGATTTGTTTTTATTCAGGATCGCGTAATGGCAGCCCCTGGCATGTTGGGAAGCACTCTGTCAGCTTTCCTCATTCACACACACCACAGTGGCACTTCCTAGGTGACAGCTGCAGCCCAGTTTCTCAGTAGCTGAAACTGAGTGGAAACAAGCCAAAGGCATGCATTTCTTAACTTCTCTCTGAGCAGTTTTATCAGAAGAGATAAAATGAGAATCATATCAGAGAAGTGAGGCTTGGCCATTCCACTTGCCAGTGAAATATGTTGAGTGCTCTTTACAGACAGGGAAAGTCCAGGGGACCAAGATCAGCTGGTTTTTTCATCAGGAGCAGTGTAACACTCCCTTGTTCATTCCAGCTGAGACGTTAAAATCGTAGTCTAACACTTAGGAAAGGCTGTGTGAGTGGCTGTAATCAATCATTCCTCCAACCAGGAGCAGCATGTCTGCTGCCTGATGACTGCAGCAGAGTGCACGCCATTCCTGGAGCTGTCATCTGCAATGAGCAGGGTTATTGAGGAGGCCGCTCTAACTGGGGAGGAAAACGGTCTTTTGAGAGACACCTGGATATCTGACACTGCCAGTACGGAAAGGCCTTTGGCTTTTCTCGGATCTATAGCTACAACCATCTTCTAATTGATGTGTTGAGCTGAGATGGAGAGGTTAGATTAGTGCTCATCTGTATAGAATAGAAAAGTTTGCAGGTTTTTTTTTTGTTATTTTTTTGTTTTTTTTATAAACTGGTAGAAGTAATCGTGAGTGGACTGCATCTGTTTGTTTTCCACAAAGGCAAAAGGAAGTCCAAACCAGTAGTGTACATGTGGTACTTTAGAAGAGCCCAATTAACAAAGCAGAAAAGAATCCCAAGCCAGATCATTTGGGAGGAAAAAAAAAAAGAAAGTTGAAGAAAATGCTTAAAATTAGGAACAGTATGAGAACATTTCTGAGAATATTCCACAGTTGTGGTCCTATGTGTTAAAAAAAATAAAGCAGTGTAGCGGACTGATTAGGGAAACAGATGAACAACAGGAAGATCTGTGGTCAGTAAACTTGAGGACAGTAAGTTTTCTCAAGAGCAAAAGGAAATCTAGCTTAGTACCAATCCATGACTGCATATGAAAGATACTGCTTATGCTAATGCAAAGGCAGAAGTTGTCAGTGAAGAGTCAGATGACATAATGTAACAGAAGATGATAAGGGCCCCCATAAAGCAGAAGTCACTGGCGCTTAGAGCAGGCCTTGGGCAGTGTTAGGTGGCCCAGAGACTTATCTACAGTTGGGGCAGAGCTGCTCCTGCAGGAACCACGTGGCAAGGGAGCACCGGGAGCACCTGGCGCGTGCTGGGCTCAGGGTCCCAGTGGTGCTGAGGGGCAGTTGGTGCTACCCACGCTGCCCAGTGCAGGGATCCTGACAGGTGGGATGCCCTGTCTGCATTTGTGTGTAGCTGGAACGGGCACAGCTGGCTCCAGTAGGGCTCATTGGAGAGTCTGGAGCAGGAAATGGATGCTTGATAACACACTCCCAGGACATTTAATGAAGGTGGATTTAATTCACTTTGTCTGAATCCCTTCAGCATTTCCCACTGCGCTATCTAAAATTCAGTGACGCATGGGCTTCAGCGGGGCTGTGACAGTATGCAGCAGCTGAGGATCTGCTTTGAACTCCACAGAAGTTGCTCTTACTGTAATGGCTCTTCCATATTCATTTCCTTCCTCTGCAGTCGTGTTTTCATAATGAACTCATTATTCATCGTGATAAAATTCTGGAATGGATTTACATATTACATTTTTTCCTCCTTAATGAGATTTGTTGCACTATTGATTTCAAGTTAATGTTTAATATTTAATTTAATTTACTGCTTGTAATTTCAATGCCAGCAGAAAACTAACGTTATTTGTATACAGACAGTAACATTCTGCTATTAACATTGACATCAGTCAACATCACCAATTAGGTAAATTATGCAATTAATGCAGTGTTGTGAAATGTTATTTTTTTAAATAAGAAGTTTAAGATAAATCCTACTTAATGGGCTTTTAGTGTCATAAAGCAAAGCACACAATTTCCTGGCAAATACCTCATGTTTACAAAATGCATTGCAAAGATGCAACTGTTTTTTGCTCCTGTAAACATGTGCATCAGCACTGAAATGAAGGTTAAATAGTTACATCTGTGAGTGACATGTGTTTAAGTGTTTGTGGGACTGTGGCCCATATTTGCACATAGTTTTACTTAGTCTGTGGAGAATTCATAAAGGCTGATGTCAGGCCTGATATTGCTGGCAATCAGAATTCTGTTTGAAAAAAAAACAAGTAGTATTCAGCCTTGTTATCTAAGCATTCTGATCGTGTTTATTAAACAAAAACCTATTGATTCCACTGATCCAAACTATCATTTTTCTTATTATAACGTGTCAGAATATATGTCCAGAAATGACAGTACCAGGCAGCCACTGAAAGTATGGTAGTAGGGTTTCTTTAAGTAAAAAAAGAATACCATGCCTGCATGATAGTGAGAGCAGAGCCCACCGAGCACCTCTAGGACCACTTCCATCACCGTGGGCATGCAAACTGTCCTCTGGACTTCGAAGGGCACTAAAGCCACCTCTCACAGGCATGCACCAGTGGTGACTCAGTGGCTGTCCCCATCACTGCTGCTCTCTCTGTGCTCTCCGCAGGGCATCCAGATGGTGTGTGAGACTCTTATCGAGTGCTGGGACCACGACCCCGAGGCCCGGCTCACGGCGCAGTGCGTGGCAGAGCGCTTCAGCGAGCTCAAGCACCACGACAAGCTCTCAGGAAGAAGCTGTTCGGAGGAGAAGATCCCCGAGGACGGCTCTGTGACCACCGCCAAGTAGCGCGCACCCAAGAGCTCCGAAACAGAGGGAGGTCGCTCCTAAGCGCATTACCTTGGCAAGGGAAGAAGTCTCGATCAGTGCCTTGACTTGCTTCCTGGAGGACTGAGGCTGTCACTACTCCCTTTAAGCTGTGGCTCTGGGCAGGGAGATGTGTGTCTGGGAGTTAAAAGCCAGGAGTGGGTGTCATTCCCTAGCATCGGCTGTCGGCATCATGTCATAGGAGGAGCTAAGTGTTAGCACTTCCTCAGGAAACGAGATTTGGGAATAGCCAATAACATTATGCACTTTATTAATGCCTGTATATAACTATGAAATTGCTATTTTTATATATATATATATACATATATATATAAAATGTTTGTGTATGTATATATATATCTATCTATATATCTATAAGCAGCCATGCTATGAAGAGTTTAAAAAATGCTTGCAGGAAATTACCTGTGCAGTAGAGATCCCTCCCCGTTTGGGAAAGAGCCTGGGGAGACTGGCGTATCAGGACACTAGCAATTGTGCACTAAGCACTCTGCCAAAAAGATAGGAATAATGAGCAATTAGAAGATGGCTTTCAAAGCATATGCTGCAGGCACCCAGCTGTGGCCCTGGAGTTCACAGTTGCAGCAGCGGTCTCGCAGCAAAGAGGCAGATTTGGCTTCGTGGTTTGTAACTACGTGGTCCTGTCTGCAGCATGTTTCAGAAGTTTCAGGGATGTCTTTGCCCTCTTGCCTTAACCCCAAGGTCCTCACAGTATCCCACAGTGGGAACATGAGGAGGTTTGGTCCATCCCACATGTGTTTCCACACAGAGGTCATTAGCGTTATATGTTTATTGCTTTGAATTCATGCTGCTTGCAAGCAGGTTGCAAAATATCAGCGGGATGGGATTTTCCCCTCCTCCCTTCCCCACCCCCAAACCATACAAAACAAGACACAGCCAGCAGTAATCCAAGCAGATGTTTTATATTTGCTCTGCATTCTGAGCTCAGGCAGTATTGTTTCCCCCTTTCCTTTTACCTTGATTGCGTTGCTGTAAGAACAAATATTTTTTTCCCTGTGCAGCATGTCTAATTGCTTGGCATATCACAGTCTGACTCTATTCCACGCTTTCTAGAGAAGAGACAACACCCAGTGCCTTTACTTCTGCGTGAGGACTTCTTTGGAGATGAGGGAAAGCTCTGTAACATCAGGTTAATGGCATATCCTGCCCTTTGCACTGCCTGCATGGAGGGTAGCAGGGCTTCAGGTCTCCAAAATGTTTAGGAAGACAGATGACATCATATTGGACTTATATAAATGACAGCAGTGTGTTTGATAAATGCTAACAATTTTGTCTTCAGGAGCTCTGCAGTGATTTTTCACTTTTTTCTTCCCTTTGACATGTAAACAGGCCTTGGAAACTAGAAGTCCAGCCAGCACAGAGCAGTCCCATACAGGACTGTATCCAGTGCAATTCACTAAACACCTTTGACAGATAAACACTGATATTTCTGTAGGAGACATTGCCAAGTAAGTCAGTCGGAATCATGCTCATTTAAATAGGAGCTCAGACTTACTTACAGTGAAAAATGTTTTATTTCAAATGGTTTTGTATCTGCTTTTATTTCATTTTAACTAAACTACTCAGAATTATTTAAACAGAGCAGAGCACAATCTCAGCAACTACAGTGGAATTCAGAGGATATTGTGTCCAATTTTAGGGGAGAGGGATTTGCTTTTTGTATCGGGCTGGAAAAGCGAGGGAGCTGCAGGGCCACTGCCATCTAGCGAGGCACTGCTGCCTCCCGCGCACGCACGAAAGGAGGGCTGGGGATGTTCACAGCCACTTTCTCTCCCCCCACCCACGCTGAAGGTCAAGGAATGGCATCCAGAGGTTACTGACAATACTGACAGTTATTTCCTTTTTTTTTTTTACTACTACATATAAAGGAATTTTTTTTATTCTTTTAAGGAATACTTCACCTGTACATCATGTATGAAATAGGAATGTGAACAATATATACTCTTGTTTATCAAATGTTTCAAGCACTTAACTTGCTTTGTAAACAGTGTTGGGGGGGTTGTTGTTTTTGTTTTGTTTTGTATAAATCAAATGTTTATTGGAGCAAATAAAATAACACCAGCTCAAGTTTGTCTTTCACCTCTGGAGCATCTAGAGTAAGGAGGGGGCTCTTGCTGAAATGATCCCTATCCTAAAAGGATTCAGGCTCCTCGCTCCTCACCAGAAGCCCAAATGCCCTCTGGCCTCTGGATGTGTCCCACTTTCCTGATGATTCCTTTCCACAGAAGCCGCTGCCCTTCCACGCAGACCAACACCAGCAAAGGGATGCAGAGCAGCCATTCCTTAGCCCCTGCAGTGTGAAACCTTCACTGGTCCCAGGGGAGGTGAGAGAAGTGGGCTCACAGCTGATTCTGGCCTCCTTTTAGCTCAATCCCAAGCACAGATAAGGTCTTTGTTAAACCTCAGTCCTTTCGGTGCTGGTATTAAAGTGAGCCAGAAGACAGCCCACTAAATCTGTGTCACAGGGAAGTGTGTGATTAATGTGCTTGTGCTGCACGGCTTCCGCGCTGCACTCAGTGCTCAGCCACCCCTCCCGTGCAGGACATGCACAGAGCACAAACAACAGATGAACAAAGAGCTAGATACCTCCCTTACCACCCCCAAAAGTTGCCTTGGGTGTGCCCACACCTCTGTGGCTTCGAGCTGTGCCCTGCCCATTGCCACCGCAGTCAGCCCCAGCCCTGGCTGGTGCCCTAGTCACCCCTCACCGGTCTCCACCACTGGCCACGTATTGTGCAAAGATCTTCAAGCCCCGACATCCTGTTTACATTGGATTGAAGTCAAAGTCTTTTTGGTGTAACAAGGCAAAAGAGTGTTGCAAAAACAAATAAAAAGTGTATTAAGAAAATGTGGCGGGCAAACTACAGAGGCCTTTCAGACTTCAAGTACACAATATCCTTGAAATAAAGTACACTATATATCATTAATTTCTTTTTCTTCAGTGAAGTCAATTGCCCACTTTCTTATCCTAAGTAGGGTGTTCAATACTCTTCTGTGAGCAGCTCTTAAGTAGCTTAGAGTCACAGAATCAATCACAGTCTTGTAGAATGGCTTGGGTTGGAAGGAACCTTGAAGATCACCTAGTTCCAACCCCCTTGCATGTCAATCAGCGTTTTAGCACCAGGGTACACAGCAAATCGTGCACTGCAGAAGGCACTGCTTGAGTTTACTACTGACCCACACAATAATCTAAACTGGGATGGCAAAGTGTCCCAGTGCAGACTGGCTCTGTGTTACCAGTTTGCACAAATCCCAGTGCAACAGGGATTTCACCCCTGCTAGACAATCTCCAACTGCTACTGGAAAAGCCATAAACAGTGAAAAAATCATGACCCACCTCCTGAGAGGAAAAAGAAAAACAAGAGAGGCATTAAGGCGTCAGTATTCTGAATGCTCCTGGAAACAAACTGGGCCATGTGTCCAGCACCTGCAACACTGTCCTCTTGTCAAGCCAGCTGTGCTGGGACCCAAGGGCTTCCCTTGCTTTCAGAGGAACACTGATTAATTTATTTCCTGAGCCCTAACTCCTTCTCTTGCTTTTTTTTTCTTTTAAAGCAGTATGTTTGTAATAAAACACTGCCTCTGGCAATTTTTTCTTCCAGCCACAAAGAAGATGGAGCAAATTCTGCTCCAGCTTGTCTGCCTGTAGCTCCTGAATGCAGTTTGGCTGTGTCCATGCCACTTATTACTTGACAGAAATCATTCAAGTGGGCACACACCATGGGCATGGTCTGAAGTCTCCGGGGGGTGCCAAAACCACCAATCTCATCCCAGCAAACAGCGTAGGTGTAAGTATTGTACCTCACCGCTGGACACTGGTGTGTTTTCAGGCACCTGTGTGCTCCTGGGAGACCTCCCAGCATGACCCACCAGGCCCAGCTGGCCTGAGCCCAGAGTGTGTCCTACAGGCTGCCCAGAGCCCATTGGTTCACAGTGCCCAAAGCTCTTGGCAGCTTCCACCTGGCTGTGACCTCAGGCAGCCGAAAGGCCTTGCTCCCAGGCAGGAAGCTAAGGACAAAGCCAGCAGATTATTGAAACACAGCCAAACTGAGAGGCTCGTGGGAGGACTGAGCCCAGGAAATAGATTTAAATCTGTTGAATAATGAATGCTCTGAGCACCATCTAATCACTTCGTGAAGAGGCAAAGGCAAAAGTCAGCTCATAAATTATCATCTGCTGTGAAATATTTGCTTGGTTATAATGGGGACAAACCAATCTCTTTGGACAGTTGTGTTTATGTAGTTAAAGTCTTAAAAAAAAATAAAATGGTCAACAGATCAAGCAGGTAGGGTTGAACTCACTGCTTTGTCTGCTCCTCGGGCAAGCTGCCGTGTGAAAAGCAGCAAAGCTCCCCAGTATTTCTTCCCAGGTGCAGCCATCCCTCAGCTGCCTCAGGAGGGACCACTCACCACTGATAACACTCCCCTTCTTTCTCCTTC
This sequence comes from Penelope pileata, assembly GCA_013396635.1. Taxonomy (NCBI): domain Eukaryota; kingdom Metazoa; phylum Chordata; class Aves; order Galliformes; family Cracidae; genus Penelope; species Penelope pileata. The sequence continues at coordinate 227,378 of WBMW01005147.1, read as the reverse complement.
ATTGAAGAAAAGCTTTCACCTGGAAGAGGAAACAAAAGCCAATTTACCTCTCACTCTTTTTCCAACCAGGAAGCCCAGGCCATCTTCTCTCCCTGCTCCTCGTGCTCTCCTGAACCCCAAACACAGCCCCAAGCCCCTTCCAACCCCAGCAGCACCCACTACCCCCAGTCCTGTGCCCACTGTGGGCATTGCCCACTATGTACCTCCGTGGGGGCCACGCACGCCATTCAGCACAGAAGCAAGGGGCCACTGGACTTTTTCTCACAGAAACACCCATTTGTTTCCTGAAAAACTTCTTCTGGGATAAACTTCTACCTACCACCTGTCCGTGGCTGCAAATATTTAGCACCCAAAGGCTAGTCCTTATGTGCTGACTTTCCTGTAAATGTGGAGACTTTTAGAGGATCTCTGCAATGACCTAGCAAGGTTGCCTACACTCTGACTACACAGTGAAATAAGATCATAAATATATCAATTTTAAATCGGGGTATTTCCTCTGGCGATGTGTTAGGAATGCCTCCCAGACTCGTTGATTCAGCCATTGCCATGAAAATATGGGGCCTGCTCGGGGCTGTTTCAGTGAATCATTGCAATGATCACTTGAAAATAATTTAAAGTAGAGAACTACTTTTGAAAGAGCAAAGCCTTTTATACAAGGTTTGTGAATGCCTGCAATGATAGCGTTTCATCTTTGCTCTAACAACGCTGAACTGAAGGCTCTCAGAGAAAGGCTTCAGTGAGAAAACCCAGAGAGCATCTGCTCCCAGCCCCAAGAGGAAGTGCTGCGCAATGCTGCCCCAAGGAGGGCTGCATCCTGCAACATGTGGGTTAACACAGCATGTCCCAGACATCACATCCACACCAAAGGCACTTAGCCAGTGAAAGATGTAACTGCTGATGCTTGCAGCTAGTTCTGAAAGGTGGGCTTCCCTCCTCAGTGAAATTAAAGCCAGGGTGTGATTCTCTTCAGATGAGGTGCTCACTGTCCATCATCCGTACGGTGTTATCGGAGGCAGAAGGAAGGCAGCCATAGCTTTAATTAGCTAAAAGGTTTTGAGCAGGACATAAATCTCATCCCAGGACTTTTAATTTTCCAAATGTTAAGTCTTGTATGCTTTTATGCAGGCTTGCTCATGCTTTAGCTACAGCTAACCCCCAAGTGGCAGGCAGGAGCAGTACTTCTGTCATACTACGATGTCACCCACACTCCAGAGTTGCCAGTGAGGAGGAGTCTGCAAAAGCATCCTGCAGGAGATTAGACAAATTTTTCTTGGGATGCTTTGAATGGCACAGTGAAGTGCTCCTGTGTTTCAAGGCACCAACGGCATCTCCCATTGAGAACAGGTTGTCCAGCCCAAGTATTTCCGGAGAAGACATATAAGCCTTATTAAATAAGGAAAAAAATAAGGCAAGTTCATTTTTATGTAGGAATGTTAACGTTCATTAATGTACTTGTCTCAAAATCATTTCTGGAACGGGTGCTTTTGAGGAACTAATCTTAACAAAGCCATAGGAAATGGAAAAAAGAATTTAAATTTACTTACTTCGTCCATTTATAAACTGTTTAGGTTAATCACAGTAAGCCAAACAGGATTCAGCCATACTTAAACACAGCCTTTGCTCTTGTATAAACTGTTTATTATATCCATGACACACAACCAGACAAAATTCATTCCTGATTTGGGGAACAGCCTAATTTGGTTTTATTAGGTCTAGAGAAAAACATTTTGGCAGAAGAGTCACTTTTGAATGTAAAATATTTTTCTCAAAAAAATTCTCCCGAGATGCAGCAGAATCCCTCCAACATCTCCAAATAAGCAAATCAGTCCAAAATCGGCTCCTAGAACAGGGCAGGCCCTTCCCTCGGCTTTTCTCTCCGTGACCACAAAGGGAACCACCAGGGAACCTTACAAAGGAAACAGCTGAGGCTCACTGAGATGAGGCCTACTCCGTGCAGTTTCACGGACAGGCATCAGAAGAAACATTCACAGTAAGACCATCCCTTCCTCCCACTGCAACTCTGTTGAATTCGACAGGGCTGTCTTCATAATTTGAGCAATTCTGTCTATGAGTTGTAGGCAGATTTCCTGTATGTACAATGTGGTTTTCACACCAATGTGTGGAGAATGGTCATAGAATATTCTAAAAACTGTTTTTTTCTTTGTTTTCGCACTACTGCTGCTGCTATACAGTATTTTGTCCAAAAATCCTGGGGAAAAATGAGGGCTACTCCAAAAGTAATGCCTTTTGCCCATGACATCAGAGGCGGATGTTGGTGGTATGGCAGTAGAGGTTGAACCTTCCCACCAATATTCTGTTCCATGTTGTTGCTGTGTGACAGATGGCAGCAGAGGGGCACTCTGACACAACAGCGTCTGACGTGGAAGTGCGGATGGAGCAAAGGGGTGGAACTGAATTCCTTCATGAGGAAAAAATGGCACCCATTGACATCCATCGACACTTGCTGAAGGTTTATGGAGACCAAACAGTGGATGTGAGCACAGTGAGGCAGTGGTGGTGCATTTCAGCACTGGCAACAGTGACAGTGGGGCACCTCCGCTGGTGCAGATTTTGATGAGCACAACATGCAGGCCCTGGTCCGTAGCTGGTGAAAATTCGTAGCTAATGGTGGTGACTGAGTTGAAAAAGAGTGTTTTATAGAATCATAGAATGGCTTGGGTTGGAAGGGACCCCAAGGATCATCAAGTTCCAATCCCCCTGCTGCAGGCAGGGCTGCCAATTTGCAGCTGAGAATTTTTCTATCAAATAGTCTTATTGTGCTATTTGTGTCTGCTGTAGTTTCCATGGAAACAAATGGGAGGCATTACTTTCAGAGCAACCTATGTACAGTGGAGCTTTACAAATAAATTTTTGCTTTTCAATTTTTCCAGTATTTGGGACAAGGATCCCTGTTGGCTCCTCCTGACTGCCACGTGGGTTGGTTCATCTGGGATCAGTATTTTTACACTGCTTGCTCTAATGCACAAAATCAATCACTAGCTTCTAGAAGAGATGGAATTTTTTCATGGACAAATGCATGAAATGTATTCTGGGTACAGGGGCATCTCCTTTTCTATACATGCTGCCAATGCATTAGCATTTGGAATTTATAAATGCCATAATGCAAGCAACTCTCTCGCAGTCATAGCACCATATTTCTTGCTTGTGCCCCTCATCTTGGCAATGATAAGATTAGTAACTTGAGGTTGTTGAATGCTCTGATGAATAACTTGTGTATGCTTGTGCATTCATTTTGCTATACTTTATGTTATGAATTGCGTTTTTAAATAACTGAGTTAAATGTCTTCCAAGAGTAACTAAAATGAAATTATAGGCAGTGTGAGCTGCATGCAGTGCTTTCATTAAGACAATAATGATGGTGGGAGGGCTCTTAAACAGGCAGGGGGAAGAAGGAGACCTTTTTTTTCTTTAATGTCTTGTGCAAATATCTGAGGAAATACCCCTCCTACAACGTTGTCTTGTCAGGCTGAATTGTCCAAGATCGAAGCAATGGCCTTCTCTTCCAGTTCTGAAGAAATCCAGCACTGATGGCACTTTTATGAAGGAAAACATAAAAATGCAGAAGAGAAAACTCTTCAGGAAGAACTGCACAACTGCAAAGAACAGTGGCTGAAAAAGCCAGAATGTTTGGTCCTTGTGTGGTTGCATCAGTTTTCTTTCTACCTACAATCAGGCAATAAAAGATTTTTAAGCTAGCAGTGGGAAAGAGTAGGGTGGAAAAAATTACGTATATTGTATTGTTTCAAGGCTGCTGATCTGGATAAAATTCCTCCTTGGTTTCCAAAAGTATTAGCAGAAGCAATTTAAGATTCCCTTTGTGCTTATCTTTGCACTTATCCAGGGTGGGAGTCAACATGGAGATGTCATGATTTAGTTTCCTACAGAGCAGTAGCCCTTGCAAATGGAGAGGATACAGTAAACATCTTGAGCTTAGAAAGGCTTTTGATGTTGCTTCAAATGCCATTCTTGTTAGCAAACTAGAGAAATGTTGTCTGAATTCAAGAAAAGAGTGGGTGCAAAGCTGGCTTGAAAGACATAATAATTACGACATACATCCTTAGGAGCTTCTTAGCACAGTTTCACAGTGACCTGAGTCTAGCCCTACTCAGTGTTTCAGATAGTAGCCTAGGTGATGGACTGAAATATGTGCTTATTAAATCTGCAAGCCTTATTGTGCTGTGAGAGGCCGCAAGTGTGCTGAAGGGTGGAATTACAATTCAAATTGTTCCTGAAAGATTGAATAAATGTTTTGAAAAAGCCCGATCCTCTTTAGTGAGGACACTTAAACAGGAGTAATTAAGTGTAGAGCCATCTAAAACGGGGAAAAGCCACGCAGAGCATTTGTCCAAGATGCCAAGTGGCCAGAGTGGATCACAAACCTAGCAAGAGACAATAGTGTCTTGCTGTTACAGAGGAAGGCAAACATCATATTGTGATGCATAAACAGCAGTGGTGGCTGAGACACACAAAGTGGTCTTTCCCCTCTAAAATTCTGGTAAGGTTTTAGAGGACTGCTCTGGCTTGTTTTTGGCAGCAGAATAATCAGAAGGTTTTCAGACATGGCCTCTGAGGAAACATGGAAAGAACGTCTGTGGTTCAGGACTAGAAAAGGTGCTGATTAAGGAGCACTTTGAGCACAGAAGTTGCAAAGTTGGAAAAATATGTCTTGCCTTGGGAGTGGTTGTCTCTGACAATGGTGGACAGATCCAGTACAGCAGGGAAAATACAGATGCTCCATTAAGACAACCTCATGGGACAGCTTCAGGGTGTCCAGAATTTGACATCATGAACTACAGGCTGTGCAAAAGTTAGACATCAGCTCTCTGGTATCACTGATCCCATCTCAGGATGGAGAGCACAGCGTCTTGATGACATAGTGAGATTCTTTCCTGTCAGAAGGGCTACAATTCTCTCTTTTGTCTCTGTCTCCAAAGGTCTGACTTCAGAGCAGACAAGAAGCTGGAAATTTTGTTCTATGGAAAATTCCAAGATGTATGGGGCTATGAGCATAGGACATCCTCTTTCAAAACCAACTGTAGAACAGTGGTGTTTCTCATTGAAAGGAAAATATTTTAGAAAATAGTCATTTTGGTTGCTTCAGAATAAAATCAAGCCTGAAAACAGCATTCTGAGGCCATGCATCTTAAATGCGGCTTGTGTGCTCCTGACAACATTTTCAGTCTTCGTGAAGAGCAAGCGTTAGGACTCGCTGCTCAGCTGAGGGGCTGTCTGGGAGCTGCAGGGCTCAGAGCACCCAAGCTCCTCATTGCTCAGCCAAAGTCTGGATGCTCACATGCACCACTATCATCATGGGGTACACACCATCACCGTGTGGGCATGATGAAAGGATCACCACAAGATTACAGTGTCACTTTGCATATATTCCTTACAGTCCATCGAAATCTGTTGTTTTCACAGAAAACTTTGGCTAGAGCAAAGCTACATTTTCTGACAGCTGCCACACATGCCATGTCCAAGAATGCTCTCTGGAAGAGACATCCTTTGTATGTCAAAAGTTACCAGAAGAAGCACCAGTAGATGGAGCACAAGACTAGGCAGTGCTGCTCTTTGGTGCTGTAAAACCCATCAATATCACAGCTCTTCACTGCACACAGTTTGTGAAAACAGACCAGGGGGCTGCAGGCATGGAATGGCCACCGCCCTTGTGCCCAGCTTGAGTTTTCCTGCTGCTGTGCTCCAGATGAAGGCTAGTTCTGCTTTGATGTTTACCACCTCATTTCCTGGCTGACTTTATTAAAATTGCACTTATGCTTAGCTCATACAGAATTTGTGCAATCTTTATATCCATCTCCACAATTTTCTGTTTCTCAAGTGTTCAGTACACCCAACCTCTTACCAAAAAGTTTTTGTAGCTTTTTGCAAGTCCCCAAAGACTCTGCACGATGTTCAACTGAGTCCCTCCATCAAAAGCTCTTAAAATCACTTAGTTCTCTATGCATGTCAAACTCTGAAACTTCTAACTTAGATTCATCAGCAGATTTCATGACCATATGTTTGGTTTTTGTGAATGAGTTAGTGGTGACAATATGAAACTGGATCAGCCCTGAATCAATGCCGCTGCTTGACTAGCATCTTCCTTCCTGCATTATGTATTTTCGTCTCTCATTAGATAGTCCTACTCACCTTACATTTTCTGTCTTGCCTCCCATCTTATGTGGGTTTTCCCAAATGATACCAGAAATACCATTATGGAGTCCAATCTAGTAAATTGTGGGAAAACCCCCAGGACACCATCTGGTTAGCCCAGTACCAACTCACTCTGCTAAGCTCATATTGCATTGTATCCCATTTTTTACTCACTACTATGTCTTTTACTAAGATCTTCAACAATTTTTCCAAAGCCACAATGCAAATTTCCACAGAAATGGGAGTTTTAACTTGCTTGTGCATCGTTCTTCTATAAAACAGGACTACTAACATTTCTTTGTGTCACGCTTGGTCTTACTTTCCCCAGGCCACATCGGTCTCTCCTATTGTAGAGCATATTGTAAAGCCCTCATCTTGGCGTTGTCATAGTGGTGATAGGAGCAGTGGGTGACAATCATCTGAGCATCGAGAGAAATTCATGGCTGAGACAGAGAAGGGAAAAAGCTATGCCAAGATATTATCCCTGAACATCGCTTTCGGTCCAAATTCCAATCTTCCCCCTTCTGCTATCCTGACATTTTCCCCATGGTGCCAAATACAGAAAATCTCCCTCCCCAAAAGAATGTAGTGTGCAGGCACAAGAGAGGGTACATAAGTAGAGCAAGAGTAAAAAATCCTTACCACCTGGAACAAAAAGAGCAGTCTGGATAAAGCTGTAGCTGCCAGTGCCTGCCAGCTTCGGGGAGTCACTTCCCAGCATGACAGGCGGGGTGAAAGCTTCTTGGAACAGCAGCTTTGTGCAAAGGACAATACAGACCACACAGTCCCAAAGGCAGATGCTATATTCAGTGGGCCTCTGCTCTTCCATGGCAAGCGTTTTCCTCACACTTTCCGTTTTTAAGAAGCTCTCTAGAGATTAATGATTTCCAAGTTACTTACAAGAAAGAAATTTCTTCATCAAAATAGAACATCCATGTTCAGCAGACTTTTAAGGGCCCACGCCCATCACCTTCTATCATCTGCCTTATACTTCACAAAACAAAGATTTTACCATGGGTACCTTTTTTTTTTTTAACTAAAAAATGTGATCAACTGTACTTCAAAAGTACATGAGCTTAAAGGGGCCATTTCTGTGGGTATTTTTCAATATTGCCCTTTCAGTTTCATTTTACCCTGATATAAACAAAACCATTACCATATTACAAAGTGCGCTGCTTTCTTTAAGGTCTTCCCTAGTATCGGTGGACAGACCATGATATTTTGGGGCAGACGGCTGCAGTGTTAGGGGATGTGCAAGCTCTTTGGTGATTCCATAATGGGTGCTACCTCAGCATGCCACTCCTGCAGCACAGCTTTGCAGTACATTCACGTACATTAGATTTTAGCAGAAGTTAATTGTTCTCATTACCCATTGTTTCCTTTTGTGGGTTTGCCTTGAAACCTTTGACGTTCTCTTCATTGTACCTCTTGCTGTGCAAATTTCCTTGTTTTGTTTTGTTCCTCAAAGTCATTTTTAGTTGATTATTGTGTAGTTACGGAATTAGAGTAATAACATCTAATTGCACATCTGAAGCAAAAACATGTAATTGTGGGAGATTACATTCAATTTAAACGAAGAAAACCCCTCTACCAGGGTTTCTCATGGTTTGCACAGTACGTTTGCCAAGCAGTGTTGCTTTGATTGCATCTAACCTGCAATTAGCATGTGCAATTGCATTATTTCAGGATGAAACAGTGGCAATATTTAGCAGTCACTGTACTGTAGATATAGTGCCTGTGCTAGATATAGGCTCAAATGATTTATCAGCACTTACCAGTTATACCACAGGAAGAAGGGCAGGCACGTGAGTGGGCCTTACCTAAAATAGATTTCCTGGATGAACACACTTTAGTCTCCTTCTAATGGCCCACAAAAGTAGCCAACAGGGAAGAGAGGCCATGCAGATTTGGAGCCACTGAAAATTGGGAACTAAAACTACAATTTTAGTGTACCGTCGGCTTTTCACAGAGCTCACGTGTGATATTTAACATGCGTGCATTTAACATTTCCTATCAGTTTTTTTTGTCTGATCATGCTACCCAAGGATTTAAAAACAAAAATAATTTGAGCATGATCTAATACTGTGATCTGTGTGCATGAGGAAGTCTTGGGCACACAACGGGTTTTTGCAAACTCTTACATGGCATTCTAGGAATGTTTTACTAGGCTTTTCTTAAAGGACATTTATTGCCCTTAAAGAAAAGGACATTTTTTGTCCTTTAAGGGTCAAATGTTATTTGAAAAGCATCTTAATGCATCATTGAATGATACAAATGAAAATACATTCCAATTCAGTCTTACAGAAATAAAGATAAATCTGAATCTTCAGCATGAGCCTCAAGTAGATAAACTGGATGTTCTGAGTGCCAAACTGCTGGTATTGAAATGAAAGATCCCAGCAGTAAACTCAGGGCCCAATCTAGCAAGGGTTTCCAGTTGAATCAGTGAGAGTCAGAGGCACTAAAGTCATACACAACCAGACTCCATTGATTAATATTAATCTACCACAGAAAACCATACTAGAAGTCCTGAGACCAGGACGGCTTGCTTGAGGCATGATGATTTGAGTGATGTTGCACATGGATCCAGCACAAAATGCCCAAAGTTCTCACAAGATGCATCCATATAACTGACAGCAAAAACTACCTCAGCAATCCTTCTGAGTACTTCCTTGCTTTGTAGAAACTCCATATTGAAAAAAGATTATTAAAAGTAGACGTACGAAATTACAAATAACTGAATCAGCCGGTGGATTTGTTTCTACAGTGATTTATAACTGCAATCCACTACTTTCAGAACTTGGCTTAGCATCCTGAGAGATGGAGCTTCTCAGTAACTGAGAGTGGGAGCCCGTGGCCCAATCCTATATAGTTAAAAAAAGCCATTTCTGCAAAAATAATTTAACTTCTGCATTTGAAGGCAAGAGCAGGATAAATTGTGACACCTTTCATCCAAGATGTTTATTAAAGATGATATGGGCACAGCACACAGATTAACCACATCCTGAAGCATGGTTAAATCAGGTTTCACATTCTAAAGCTGTGCACGCAGCTTGCTGTTTCTCCATCTGGAGAGCTCATTGGTATCTTCTTTCTGCATATCTCCACAGTTATCGACTGACAAAGGACAAACACAGCCTGTATTTATATGGATGTCATTTACTTCAATTTTTATTAAAATCATCAGCTACAAAATAGACATTTTGTCCATACTAGTCCTAAATAAGCAACTATGAAAAAATTACATTAGTCTTGAAATGAGACCACCATGTTGCACACACTGCATGTGACAAAGAGTCAGAAACACTAGGAAATATATAGACATCAGGTAAGGTACTCACATCACACTGGAAGATTAAACCATACCTTTGAAGACATCAGTGCACATGTTGATCTGAGACATACTTTCTGCAAACATTGAAAAAGTTCCATTTTCCTCTCATTTAAAAAAAAGAACTATAGCCAGTACTGCTATGAAAGAAAACGTGTTACTTCAGTCTGACACATGCCATAAGTATCACAGTATCTGGAAGCAGAAATGCACTAACGTGAAGAGAAACAACACTTTTTTGATAGTAGTGGTGTCGCAAAACACCAAGTCAAATTTTTAGCTGATGGACATGTGACATGGCTTCCCCTGAATCAAAAATTAAGTACTCATCAAGAATCTGGATCATAACAAAAAAATCCTGACACTGTATTCTGCCTTTCCTTTCAAGGACAAAAAAAGAAAAGGTGAAGGGTTAACAGTCCTATCTACATCAAGAAGCAACAGTCAAGTCATCGCATCCATTCAGAGCCGCTTGCCATACCCTGCACTCTGCCCAGAGTGGCTGGGAGGCTAAACAAGTTTGAGGGGCCTTAATCTAGTTAAGTGCTTTCCAAAATCATGACAACTGCTGTACTCAGAAGCACAAAGTAGTAAATGATAAAGCACTCTGCGGTTAGTACAGGGCAGAATCAGGGGGCCACATTGTGCCATTCATTTTTATGTTAATATCAACATGGAGTTTGGTTTAATATCCAGTGACTCACTATAATAGCACAAGAGTAATCACTTCCAGGATGCTGTCAAAGACATCTGTCAAGTTCTGCAGATTTGACTTTTCCACCTATCTACTGCTCTGACACAGGCATTTCCTAGGTTATCATGATATCATGACCTTGTTAAATGTTCCATACCATCATCCTGGAGATTGGAAGTAGGAATGTCATGCGATGTTGAATCCTAGTATAACGTAGGAAATGAAAATATAAAAGCATTGTGTTTAAAGACAGCTTTCAGCAATACAGAACACATTACAGCAGAAAGGTTCATATTGGTCAGTGCTACTTCAAAAACAGAATAGGGAACAAACATCACAACACTCAGGAAAGTAGGTGTTGATCACATGATTAAAGACATCGTTATTTTCATTACTCTGCTGCAAGAACTTCACCCCGAGAAATATATTTCTAGCTTTACAAAACCGATCATTTTATAGCTAGAATGACAACGAAGCAAAAGTATACTATAATTGTTAACACGAAGACAAAGTTTAGAACTTAATTTTACAACTTAAGATTGACCAAAAATACTCAGATGGCTTCCATCCTAAAAACAGGCAGGCTTTCACTAACCACCACCACATTAATTTCAGTGCCAAAATATAAATTACTGATAACATAAAATTGATTCATCTCAAATCTGTCGGCAAATACATACAGTGAAAAATATGTTATTTTTCTACATTTTTAACATACAGTCTCCATGCTTAAAAATACATATCTTTCAGGTAAATATACTTTCATCTGTTATAATTTTAAAGTGCTTCTAAATCCATTAAATAAATATTTATGCTCTAAAAATGCAGAAAGATGAACAATAGTTCAGAAATTATAGGTAACTCCTGTTACCAAAGAGGTAAGAATTTCTAAGACGCTTCCAATATTTTCAGCACTGCTGTTGCAGCGGTGACCTTTTGTGTGGGCAATGTCGGCAGGCACTGACCAGGCCCACATTTGATTTCACAGAATCACAAATCATTCAGGTTGGAAGGGACCTTGGAAGGTCATCTAGTTCTACCAGCTCAAAGCAGGGTCAATGTCGGCTACTCAGGGCTTTGACCAGCCAGGTCCTGCAAACCTCCAAGGATGGTGACAGCACAACCCTGCCAGGCCCTTGTCCTACTTTCTGATGGTGCTCACAGTGAGAAATCTGGGCAACTTGCCTAATTAGGGGCCTTGAGGAACTCTTCATTTAAGTTTACAATTTCCAGTCTTAACAGTGTAAATACCAACCAGGTCTCTACCCTTAAACACATACCAAACTAAAATATTGACAGAGTACTAATTGTGTTTTAAAGCTCACTGAGCTAAATTCACTGCTAACAGTAACTTCAGAGGAGTATTGCCTGCCTTTATAAGCAATCAATCTGAGCTAGACAGGCACCCCATTAACAGCAGCCCTCCCTGGGACACAGACACCATTTTCAGAAGTGCTCCCTGCTCCAGGAAACGCTTCCCAGAATGGCAGTGGTGCAGCAGGCACTGACCTGTCCCAGCCCCCATCAGCAAATACTTTCCTGTGAAGGAGTATTCTACCTGCAAAGCTCTGAACATTGCTATGTTAAATGATAGTTTCCAAACTATATGTCAAGCTTTTTACTACCTTTCACAAAATAGCACCAGACTGCTGCTGCCATTCTGTCTCCAGAAATATCACACACAAGCAGTGTCCGGTGCTGTAGAGCTACAGCTACAAGTCCTTAGCAAGAAGTTCGATCTCATCCAGCAAGAAGTCCATGTCCTCTCGACTCACTTGTGGGCTGATCACCACCTGGCGGAAGAAGTTGACTTTGCCTCGGTGAGGCTGATAGCCAAGCATCATGCTGCCCTTCTTCATCATCCTTTCTTTAATTACAGGAGCAACCTGAAAGCAGAGAAAGAATAGGGTTGTTGTCACCTTCAGAAATGCAGCAGATTTGGACAGGACCTGCCTTGTGCCTTATGAAGATTTTTTGCAGTGCCTGAGTTTTGCGCCTCTTGGCTGCCTCCCAACTGCCCGCCCCATGAAATATTAAAGCTCAAACCTGAAGACTTAGAGGCAGGCTGCTCACTGAAACTCAAGTTCTGGGACTCCTGGGAGAATCAGAGTAAGACCTAAACCCCTCGAAAGGCTACTGCCTGCAGCATTCATCTGCCACATGGGAAAACTGGGGTTAAGGTCCCTAGGCCCTAGATTTAGAGGAAAGCTTTGAACTTGGGAAGATCAGCTGCAGCTGGTTAAGGGTACACTTCATCTCCTTGGGCTAACTAGGCTAAGCCTGATACTTGAACTTCAGGGCCCTTCTGCTGCCACATCTGCAAAGCAGCTCTCCCTAGAGGACCCTCTCCATTAAACTCCTATGAACCTTGAGCTGCCAGAGAAGTCAGAGCAATGCACTATAAAGGGAGAAGTCCGGATCCCAGAGGTTAAGATTTCATCTTTTAGATTTACAATGCAAGTAACGTTTGGCTACACCACTGTTGTGTTGAATGGGATGAAATCTCACAGGTGTCCCAGCGTAGGACAAAGCATAAGGAAGATTGACAGAGTCAGGTCCTTATAGCTGAACGCTTGATCGCACCCCAGCAGGGCTATTAACCTTGTCCAATTAATCTTGTGCTTAATTTTAAGCATGTGAGTAGTACTTCTGTGTTCTCATGCTTGAAATAAGTCATAAGCTTAAATGCATTGCTTGATTAAGAACTCTATTCCTTGGAAGGCAGAATTTAACATAAATAAGTATTTTGACACAAGTAATACTTTTAAAAACGTGTTGCATTTTAATATATTACTAAAAACATTAATGCATTTCTGAACACTGCACTCCTTTGCATCATTTTGTGACAGTTTGACTTTGAACTAAGCAAATAAGTGTAAGACCTAACCTTGGCTTCTGCATTAATTTATTTCAGCTCTAAAAGTTACTGCTTTTAGGAAAATACCACCTGAACTGCAAAAGAAAAATGATGATGCCAACTTTGCCTTAATAGCTCTATTTTTACGCGGTGCATTGGAGTAAGCAGCTCTCATACGGTTTGCTTAGATAGAAGCATCTCCAGTTTTCAACACTAACAGCCTAGATTTCCATATTTGCTCAATGGTATATGTCTAAATTAGCATTGTTTCAAAATGTATCTTGAATTCAGAGGAGGAATGTTTATGGCTCTAACTTAATTTTCCTCTCTGAATTTAGTTTATCTTTGTGACAAAGCTATGCGTTTTATTTCGTGTTTGTTTTTTAAACTATGAGAGTGATGGAGCTAGAAATTCTAATTAAAGTCCAGAGTGTGACATCAGTATGAATTATGCACCTGAGAGCAATGAATATTCTTTCAGAATGCAATCTGCAACAAGAAGTTGGTTTTTTGCATAATGCTGCAAGCAAAAATTGAGAAGTAGTTTGTGAAAGTAGTTCTGATACACATTTGAGAAACAAGTAGATAACAAGGAGGACAGGAAGATTCAGAATTATAGCAGAAATGCTAAGATGCATACTGTGATACCTTCACTTGCATCCAATAGCACCTTTTACCATAAAATCCATAAAATCTAACGTGGAGCTCCGGGTGCGCCTCCTGCATAAAGACCCTAATGAAATCTAGCAACAAAATCACAATTCTACTGTATATCTGCAATATGCGTATCATTCAGAAATAGAATTCATCAAATCTATCCATATACCATGGAAAGAAAAACATCTCCCACCTGGGGTTCTGTCTGCCTGACAAATAATTCAAGGATTCCTCAATTTTGCTGTTTGGTGGCTCAGAATCACATCAGACTAACCTAATTTAGTCAGTACTAAAGTAAAACAAAAAAACACACACACACACACAAAAAAAAACCAAAAACCCAACAACAACTGGAGTCTGCTTGGATAGAGATGGCAGCCATTTTGCATGAGACAGCCTTCTTTCTCCTGAAAACTATGCTACGTGGCAAACGAAGTCCTCTCCATTTCGGATCAAATATTTCAAACTGCATCCCAACAACTCACTGAATGCACTACTGTACAGTGCTAACATGAAGGCAAAATCATGCTCTGTAGCTGTTCTTGCACAACTTGCCAGCTGGTGGAGTCAAATGGAAAGATGCTTGGTTGGGAACGCTCCCTGTTACCCGCCCCAGTGCACGGACCTGCAACACTCATTCTTTTAAACACTGAATAACTTTGGCACGATACAAATTCTCATACTTCTCCTGCAGTTTGCATGTGTTGAACCCTTTAACAGCACACAAGGTTACTAAAAGTTCTACTCTTCCATTCTTGGATCCAGCAGTGGGCTGGAATAGCAATGACACAGTGACAGTGCTCAGAAGGCATCATGCGCAGCAAGGGGGGCACCATACTAACACGGAAAAGGAAAAGACCCCATCCCTGCCCTTGAGAAGAATCCTCATGTGACTTCTACTCATGAAATAAAGGCAGTACAAGCACAAGGGGAGAAGTGAATTCTTCTCAATATACTTTCTCAAGTTCTTCTTTAAGATTCAAATCCCTATGGCAACTTTTAGTCTTTATTGATGTTCCATCAGAGTTATTTCATCTTTTGTATCATACTATTGATTCTCTTCATCTCAACACCCAGTGCTCCACAATCCATCATCCCCAGATGTGCAGTAGCACAAATGGAGACCATGAAAGCAGAAACATTTAGAGCTTCAGCAATATGAGGACTGTAAATATACTGCATTTCAGTAAGTCTCCTCTCATGGAAAAGAAAGGTAGAAAATCTCATTTTCATTATCTCAGTCATTATCTCATTCGTCCTCCATGCTAATGAAGTTGTCCTCTTAACATGTTTTGAACTGCATCCTTCCCTTTCTGAAGGCAAAACAAACACATCCTACTTAAAAAGAAAACAACCTAACCTAAACTAAAAACTGTCTTGCAGGCTTTTGACAGGATTATTTTTGGAAAGGTTTTCCATCAAGTACTTTGCATGTTCTACTTGCTAATGCAAGTTAGTGTAACAAAACTGTCAGGGATCCTGTCCACAGCAAGCAGTAAGGAACAGCATATGCACAGATGCTGAAGTCTGTGTCTCGCAAAAGAGCCATGAATTGATGCATGGATGCTAAGGCTGGGATCTGAGGAGCACTGGGTCTGACTGCTAACCGAAAGCAAAGGCAGCTACTGATTTGCAGCAGAAAAATCAGACCTATACGGAACTAATTACCTAGTGAGGAGTTCAATGAGTTCAATTCCCACTGAAGTCAATGAGAACTGAGGATGTTCAAATATCAGAAAGAGCTGCATAGTCCCATTCAGGATAGGTTCCTAGGAAAGCAATTTAGTGAGAGCAAGATTGCTTCACCAGTCCAATTATTTTACTAGAAACTTACTTCAAATTGTAAACCTAATTCTTTATGTTGCCTGTCAGTGGAACAGTCACAGAATTTTAAGTGTAATGTATTCTAAAACTCAAGTTCTCTCCTTTGTTCTCCTCGCCCTGGAGATTAGTATTTTAAAAGCTCAGTGGTGCATTAGCTACCAGACCTGCCAGGAAGGTGGGGAGGGGATGCAGTGAGCCGAAAGCCCTTCTACAGGAGGGCTGCTACAACTGCAGGCCCAGGGGATGGATCTGTACACCACGGCCTCCCCATGCAGACCCACACAATGGCTGTAATATCTCATGCTGCCTGGATTCTTCCCTTATTTTTATAATGGAGGTTTTATAAGCTATAGCAGCAAGGACACAGTAGTTCAGATCCTTCTCCATTTAACCAGATGAAAGAATAACCTCTTCCCCTACTCCCTACCAGCACCCAGCCACACAAGAAACAACAGAAAATTTTAGCCTAAGATTTAAGCTGTTCCTATCAAGAATCCAGATCGCAGCTGACCCTTACATACATTCAGGTGGAAGGTGCCAACATTGCTTCCCAGCACGTGCACACACACAGCAGTGTGATGAATAGCAAGGGCCAGCATGGACACTGCAGCTGGAGCATCTACAGACACCAGGAGGGTGGGGAAAGCGGCATATTTCCCTCTCCACATCTCAAGCATCCTTGAGAAGAGTGGTTCTGCACAATCATACCACAGGGTGATACTTTAAAAGCCACTGTGTTCCCCACAACTGACTTCTCAGCAGTAATTAATGTCGGTTTCTCCAGCACTTCAAGAATTCCCACCAAGCTCAGGCCGCAACCACATAACATGCCTCAGCAGCTATCAAGGACTGATTCATCAACACAGCCGAGCACTTTCTCAACAAGAAAAACATCAAACTAGCGTCTAGATCTAGTTCCCAAGTCTGAATGCTTAAAAATCCTTTTAGAGCACTTGATGAAACATTTATGTGAGACCATTCATTCATCTACCAGCTAGCAAGAACTCCAAAGCCATTCTCACCTTGGGCATGCTATGTAAACAAGGTTCTTAAGCTATGATAATTTCCTAGCACATGGATTTATTGTGTAAAGTGAAATATCCACCGCAAAAATGTTGAATGGGTGATATTCTTACCCCATTACTCATGTCGCAGTATAACGCTTTGTATATCATTCGCTCTAAGCTGCCTCCTGTTCAACAGTGTGGATGTTTAGAACTGATTTGTAAAAGTTCATTCTACCTTAAAAAAACAACAACCAAACAAACAAAACCAATCCAGGTGCTTAGCTTTGTTAAAATCACACAGTCCCACTATCTTCTAAAACACATACCTCACTATCACCAGCATATGGTTTAATTCCTATAATTTAGTCCAAACCAGCTGATACCCATGCTCCAGCCGTATTAGTCTAGTCATACTGGATGTTGACACAACACAACAGCTTTTCCAAACCATGGGCAGCATTTTGTAAATTTCATATTTTCCTTATTTAAATACTAAGGCATTAAGAATTACTCACAAGTTAATAACAGTGCTGGCTAAAAACAAACAAACAGAAAGTTCTACTAAGCAATGAATTTAGAAAAATACATTGCCCGAAGGGAAAAAAAAAATTGTCAACTTGACAATAAGTACAAATGGGAATATAGGCTTCTGTATCTGTCTGGCTAATGCTTAAATGTTTTCTAATTTTTTAAAACAAAAGTATTCTGAATAGTTGCTTCAAAACCATGTTTTCAATTGGAAATTGACCCATTTTTATTTCAGAGGGGTAGAAAAGGACTGTGAAAACTGAAACCAAGCAAATTGCTTCATTTCAGTACATCTGAAAATAAAAATTATTTCTGGTCAACTAAAACCAAGAATTCCTTTCAGTTTCTTAATTCAGTGGCCAAACTAAAAAAATCCGTTATTTTTACAACCATAAATACATAGGGCCAAAAGTGCTGACGCTGCTTAACTAAAACATCTGTAGAATTCTTGCCCCCTAGAAAAGACAGAAAGCATGAATAATTTTGTGGGATTGTGCATTCTGTTGGCAAAAATTGGCTGGGAATCTGACGTGAATAGTTTTAAGTAGTATGGTTGACTCTAGTCTTCCTAGCCCAGTAAGTACTACAAAGTCAGAATGCATCTAGAAAAACTAGTGTTAATACTGGCAAATTCTACCAGCAGCATTTTTCCGACAGCTCCCAGTTCACTGAGCACCTACCCAACATAAAGCTGACAAGCTCTTTCAGCTCCTGGCAGCAGTGACTTACAGTCACGGGAGCCATTCTGCTCCTACTGAAATCATTTCAAAATTGTCACAGATTCCAATGGAAGTAGAATGCAATTAGCTAAATTTCCTCTATACATGTCTTTTTCAGGTGGCAGTTTGCAAAAAGCCTTCTGCTTTTACGAGACAAAACCACACTTGCAGTAAATCAATAACCTTTCTAGGGATCCATGAAAGCAGGCTAGACTCTGTTGGAAGGAGAGTAGCATATTAGCAGATCAAACTATTTCTTTTCCTCAAATACATCCCTTACGAAACTTTCAGAGGTACTGAATACTGCACCAAAAATTGGCAGAAGAGATGTAGCTAGAAGACAAAAAACCAAAACTGCTCTTTTTACAAAACGGAAAGATCACATTCTTATGATTTCACAAAAATGGAAAACACATTTTGTGTTCTTGCCTCAATTATTTCTTGCAGTGGAAGACAAGTTTATGCAGAATAGTCTCTAATCTGACCACAAAAATTCATTTTGACTATCCCAGAGGGGCAAATTTGTATTTGGAAGTTCATGATTTTTTATTTAAGAGGTGATTTGTTGGCTATTCAAAGTCTGACAAGTTATGCGTCCTGCAAGAAATGACTAGTTCGGACTCATACATTCCTAAGAAAACAACTACGCTATAGCAATTGCAACCAAAAAGTAAACAAAAACCCAATTCAGTTAAGTATTTGGACCATTTTAAACTTTGATATATTGCCTACTAATTTCAGTGGGTCTTCACAACATTGTTTCTTACCTGGCTTAAATGACAGCAAAGTGGTTGTAGTACTGGATAGACTCAACAAAAACGATTGGTCCCTAACCCTGCCAGAGACTATTTAGGTTGTCTCAGACAAATGACTCAATCTCTTTTGGGTGACATGCTTCTTCCCTTCACAAGGAGCCTATAACCCTTTAGGGCAGCAAAGTCTCTCTGTGTTCATCTATCTGTTGCAATCGACCCCAATACCTCATGGTATCTACCTCATGATGATACCTCATGTCTGCTAGTAAGATATTTATTTGGTAATTTTTGTGCCAAATAGGTCTCACAAACATCTGTCACAGCGTACCTGCTGCCTTTCCCAGTGAGTGTGGAAAATAACATTGATATCACTGATACTGGTTAGCATTAAATGAGAACAGCAGCTGACATTTTAGTATTGATCGTTGGCTGCAATACAAGTGAACAAAACACTTTGGTCAGCTGTAATCACAAAACTAGCTAAATACTATAAATATGTGGAAGTAATAGTGTTTTCAACATATTAGACAACTGAGAAAGTATATTCTCCAATGTTAAATGTCTTGTCTTGTGCTGCAAACTCAGTTGCCAGCTTTAGAACAACGGGCTTTTTTTCCTTTTGGTGATAATTAAAAACAAACTCAGACGATTTGTCAGTTGTCACCCCAACTGGGACAATCGAAATACCAAATATTTGCACACCCAATCACATCTTTGTTCCTGTAGCCAAGGCGCTCTGAAAAACCCAAACATGTTTTTCTTTTGTCTAGAATTTGTTCTGGGCCCACATCCCTAAACCACTAATAAATTATTGCTGTATGCTATTGCGCCAGCGTTCCCCTTGTGCCACACCACGCAACAAAAGGAGAAATAAGCGCATTTGTCAAAATAGCAGTAACCACTTCCACATTCTTCAGAACAACTACCATATCAAAGGAGACCAGATGCTGCTGTATTTTTGTCCTGATACAGGCATTCTTCATGCACCTTCGACTCAGGGCTGTGCAGCATGTCTACGTTATCAGATTTCGCATATAATCTCTCCAGTTCCTTCTTGCCAGAAGAGTCACTAATGAACCCCACAAATCACTGCAAATGGCCTGACTAACAGGAGATGGCAGGTTGGCTTCAGATTTGATTGCCTTGAATGACTTCTTTAGCCAGTCATTTACGCAACAAAAAATCGCCTTCAGCTCAAGGCTTCTACACTTAACAGTATTTGTCTCAGAGAAGAAAGAGGCAGAACAGACAGAAATCAGCACTTGGAGATGTTTATGTATTTTTTCACTTACAACTAAAACTTATATTGCTGAACACCACTGTTCTCCAGGTGCACAGTCACAGAATCACAGAATTGTTGGGGTTGGAAGGTACCTCTAGAGATCATTGAGTCCAGCCCTCCTGCCAAAGCAGTTCCCTAGTGCAGGTCACACAGGTGGGCGTGCAGATGAATCTAGAATATCTCCAGGGAAGGAGACTCCACAACTTCCCTGGGCAGCCTGTGCCAGTGCTTCGTCACCCGCACCATGAAGAAGTTCTGTCTCATGTTGGTGCGAACTTCCTATGCTCCTGTTTTTGGCCATTTCGCCTTGTCCTGTCCCCACAGACCACTGAAAAGAGATTGCCCATGCCCATTTGCCTCCTGCACTTCAGATATTTGTAGACATTGATCAGATCTCCTCTCAGCCTTCTTTTCTCAAGGCTGAACAGACCCAGATTACCCAGCCTCTCCTCATAAGGGAGATGCTCCACATCCTTTATCATCTTTGCGGCCCTCCGCTGGACTCTTTCCAGGAGGTCCCTGTCTTTTCTATACAGGAGAGCCTAGAACTGGACACAGTACTCCAGCTGAGGCCTGACCAGGGCGGAGTAGAGGGGGAGGATCACCTCCCTCGACCTGCTGGCAATGCTCTTTTGAATGCACCCCAGGATCCCATTGGCCTTCTTAGCCATGAGGGCACACTACTGGCTCATGGCCAACCTGTTATCCACCAGGACCCCCAGGTCCTTCTCCGCAGAGCTCCTCTCCAGCAGGTCATCCCCCAATCTGTACTGGTGCATGCGGTTATTCGACTTCTTCCGAGTACATGCATCTTTTCAAGAAAATTTGCATGGATTCCTTATTATTATTAATAATATTCCTTATTATTTCTCGCATTTCTGTGTTGCTTTACCAAAGACTTATTAGCAAGCCATGTGGAAAGTCTAGGCATTGAGAAATCTCCAAAGGCATGTGCTCTCTGATCTGCTTAAGGAGCAGCAAGAGACTTGAGTTTTACTGGTTTTATAAAAACAATTGTTTTAAATGCTTTCAAAGCATACATGAGGTTCTCCTGTGCAACACTAAGTTCCCATTTTAGTGATGAGGCTTTCCATTCTTTCAACCCTGCCAAAGACAAGCTCCCCCTTCTCCACGCAGGATGAAAAGGCAGCTTGTCATCTTGAAAGCCAGAGCAACTAACAGAAAAATATCCTTTTTAGTTTGCATGCATAGGGATGAGCTTCTGTTCTCCTTCTCCACTGGGGAAACAATGACAGTGCAATGCGAATGTCTGAGTCCGGGAGGAGCACTTTACACTAGGAAGATTACATTATTTGGTGACACAAGTTCAAAAACTCAACATACTTCTAAAGTAGAAGAATGAACACCACTGCAGAAAGCTGGAATGATTCCCAACTGTTAACACCTTATTTTCTACTTATACACTTCAGCTTCTGGCATAAAGTAGCACCTTATGTATTTGTGTTACAGCACGTATTGAAGAACAGTAATGAATCTTTGTTCGTATTCTTTAACCAGTTCTACAGGGGGATAGCTGGAGATGTTCTGCCATGACTCAGACTGCAACCACAAAAGCAAGGCTGCTGTCTGATTCAGCCACCCAATCTAACAAAGAAAATTACCCCTTTCCCTCTCCATCCCGTGAAATATTGGACCAATAATTGTTATTTATTATAATTGTTTTGTCTGCCTGAGACTGATTTATTTAAAGCCTAATTTTCACAGGAAATAAAGGCTAACAAACCTTTCCATATGGAATCCTACCTAAGTCATCACTTCTTTCATGCTTATTCCAACTCAGCCTTCTTCCTGTCTTCATCCCCAAGAAGCACATTTTCTACCTTTTTTCTCCACAAGTGAAATGCAACATATGTTACAAATCTTTGTGCTTAAATGCATGGACAGTCAGGGAACTGAAAGAACAAAACAGGATCCATAAGGTTTCAGAATTTGCAGATTTTCTCATAGTCTCAAAGGGTGCAAAGTGAAGGGAAAATCATGGTTTGCACCCAACATTGTTTGCAATTAAAAAAAACAAACTCTACATGATTACCATTAAATGGAGATAGATTACAGCTGATCCTTAGAAAATTTGAAGGCAGCCAGAAGGGGAAAGGCACTCTGGGCTTAAAATTTAGCATCTGTCCTGCAGAGATTTGTAACAATATACTTACCTCAAAAAGGAATACATAGAATAAAAAAAAGTAATAATTGGGCCCACTCTACATCCCTATAGCTATGCCTAGATTGAAACCTCTAATCCCATACACTACATTGATCCAAGAACCTTGTTCTTTCTCCAGCCTGGCCTATGGACCATTGGAAATGCCACAGTTTCCCCTAGTGCCACAGCAACCTCTGAATCACACCAAAAAGGTAAAAGTAGTACAGTTAGAAGCAGAAGAATAGCAAAGTGAAGAAAAGGTGAAAAACTTACACATTTTTGCTAGGCTGCTACACAGCATACATATTTTTACAAGAGAGAATGTGCATGGGAGAAAAATCTTTTGATCTTTGAAAGCAGTTGTGATCTCCCGTATAAAATTCATCCATTAAAGTCTGCCAAATCTCACTTCCTTTATTGAAAAGGTTCCACAGAATTCAATAAATACAAATAATCTTCCTACATAATTTATAAAGTCTCCAGTTCATCAGTGGCTCAGGAAAAGATTCTCTACATTAATCAACATTCACCTACAGAAGCCTGTCATTGAAGATAACCGGGAGTTTCACAGCTGACTTCACCTGGAGTAGAGTTAAACTACGTTTCCTTATAACTCTGTTAAATTTGAAAGGAAGGTCTAAATATTCTGCTGAAAGGATTTCAGTCTCCAGTATTTTCTACTGTTTTTAGAGGAACTTTTCTTGGTTATAAGAAATTTTGTAAGACTTGTAGATATTTCTGACCACAGTGATCCCTTTAGAGGTTATCAAGAAGTTCCTACCCTGTAGGCATGAAAAAGAAACGTTCCATCTCAATCCTCTTGAGAAGCCTACAGCTAGAAAGGAATCAGTGCTTAAATTTCTCAAGTACAAAATGAAATCTGAAGTGCTAGAGAAAACTTTGTATCTCAGTACACATCAAGGACCGCTACTCACAGCATGAGGCAAAATATAAAGACTGCTTAACTGAGCAGATGAGGCAAGCTACAGTATTTTTCCATGGCACTACTTTCGTTTTTTTCTGGTCATTTCTGAAATTTCTATTTATTGAGCAACAGCAAAGAAGAGCAGTTTTATGTCAAAAAAGGATATAGACTCCAACTCTTTTTGTCCTCTATTTGCAAATCCACTGCCTTCTTGCAAATTCCTTTAAGAAGCATTTGATGCAGTAGGAGGGAAGTGCAACTCTCCTCTCCTCATACCCAAGTTGGTGGCAGGAAACAAAAGAGTGCTAACATAATAAGTAGATAATCATTTAAGTGCAGGCAAGCTTAAGATTTATTGACCTGAGAACAAGAGGTCAATATTTATTCAGAGAACAATAAGTCTCGATACTTGGTTCCAACAGATGTTAATCCAAAGTATTATTAAATCCATCTCATTAAAGCTAATTAGATTGTGTGTCCTCATGAGTCTTGTTGCCAATAGTCATTAGCATTGCATGGGTCATAATTATTATGCTTTTGATAATTGAATCAAATAATTTCCAATAAAACTAAATATCTGAGGATGGAAATACCTTTTTTCCTTTACCATGACTGTAAAGGAAAAATATGTATGTTTTATTAGTTTTTCTTTCATGCTGCTTCCTTGCATTCTTCCGCCAGGTTCAGCACAGCTAAAATTTCAAAAGCTCTGTTTGAGCTATCCCACTTTTTAAACTTTCTCATTTGTCTTAAAGCCCAATACTCCTAAAGCCACATCCATCCAACTAGGCAGGTGAGAAGCAAGAACACAAATCAAAAAGTAGCTGCTGTCAGGGAAAAGAAGAAATGAAAATAATAATAATAAAAAAAAAGCCATGATTTTATGTATAAGTGAAAAATTCCTCCTATTTTGGAGTTTTACTGTTTTCCCTACATTTGAGAGTATTTCACAGACAAGAGGAAACACTATCATCATGATCTTAATCCTTGGAAAGAACTGAGGCACACAAAAAGGAAATAATAACCAAGATCTTAACCACAACTCTGTGCCAAAGCTAGATATCACTCAGGTACATGAGTGATTTAGTGAGCAGGATGGGATATTTTGAGTGCATATTTGCCTTGCAAATAGTCTTGCAGAATCCACACAAACTCACTGTCATTTGGCTCAAGGTGGTTTCCCTCAGGAAACTGCAATATAGATGCAAACTCCTCTGGCAGTTAATGCTCCATGCACTCACAGAGCACACCTAGGGTTGGCAGCTGGTGTGAACTCCATTGATTGTGCAGCTTTAGTGTGGACATAGTGGATTACACCACACCAAATCCTGGTCATTCCATCTTTATGCCACACTCACCAGTAATATAGACTACAATTTCCAAATTTCAGCTCTGTATGTTGTCTTAGATCCTGAACGGTATTTTTCCACCAGGGCCTGCACTGTGAACAGATGGTAGTTGCTTATTTCACAAAGAGAGAGTAATAGCTTGAGAAGCATCAGGTGCACTGAACTGTATATCAGGTGCTACCCAGAGACACAGTGAAGGTACAGTTTGGAAAGCTACAGCAGTGAAGGTAAAGTATGGAAAGTAGGCTTCAGCCCCCATCATTTTGGGAGTCTAAAAGTCAGACGAAAGTTAGACAGATGGGATCAATTTGGAAAACCCTCTCTCCCCCTCCATGGGCTTCAGGGAACACCTTTTAGATGGCTAAAGCGCGGCAGAACAAAACCTATGCAGACAGTTTATTTTAAATCAAAAATATCTCAAATCGACATTCCTGGATAGATCCAGGAGCTGCACTGGTCACAACGCAGAGGGAGAATGTTCAGATTACAATCAGAGCCATGTGCTCCGGTTACTGACACAGTAGCTGTGTGTTAGGTGATGAGATGAAAGGCTAACCACAGAGAACACAAAGACCCAGCAAGGATCAGAGGAACGATGACAGGCAGAAGAACCCTGGTAAACTGATCAGTGAAAATGGAGCAAACCACATTGAGTATTCCTCTGGCTATCAAAGGAGAGCACTTGCACCTGGTATGAAATCCGCAAAGAGAAATAAATGAAAAACTCTCACAGGAATGCCAGCAGAGGGGTACAGTACTTAGTCCAGGATGCAGAGGGAAGAAAATTCTTGGGTTGTATAAAACATACTATGGGATGCTTAGGTGAAGAGACTGAAGGTGTGGACAGGGAAAGGTCAAGGTGGATTAGGGAGAAACAAGTGTGGGAAAAAAGGGAAAACAAAAGCCTATAAAGACCGCTGGTCAGTACCTGCCTGAACCCTGCACTTGATCACTGCAGTCTATCCTATATTCTTATTAAATACTACCTCTGTTTTCTGCTGGATGTGTAAACACTGGTGAACTTTGAGCTGGACAAGCCAACTAGCAGGACAAAAGGTCCAAGTACCTGCAGCCTGAAGAGTCTGCAGATCCAGGTGCCAGCAACTGGATAGACTGGAGAGAGGAAACCACAGTGGCTTCATAAACATTGGAGTGGAAAAGGAGGAATGAACCCCCATGGGGCCTGAGGGCACCTGGATTCAGCCACTTTCTGACACTGCACTGCATTGCTACTGCTCTGAAGTCTTTTCTCTGGTCAACAATTGACAGCTGACAATTTTCTCTGAAATTGCAGGGCCATGTGCTTTGAATCATTTGCTATAAATAAGAACTCATTTGCATTTCATCCCAGGAGTGTCCCATTGGTCCCATACATGCATACTGATAATTAGAAAACTCTGCCTTTTAAATGCAGTGGGGAGCTTCATCTGCCACAAAGTTGAAATGGAGAACTCCAGACCAGGATTAAATTCACATATGCTTTTTACCTCATATTGTATGTTAGGGTCTCTGAGCTCAAAAACTTAAAATACAAAGAATAAGACAATAGGAGGTTTGTAACTCTGATTCTGTTTGAGGGAGAGTCGTCTTTAACCAAGAACACTCGCAAGAATACGTGCTAAAACCATACAAAGGGTGCGTTCTCAGCTCTTCTGACGCTACTTCCCTTCATATATTCAGAGCCAGTTTTTACAAGTTAAGTGCATACAAATCCCTTTGGTGCTCTGCTGCCAAGCTGGCTGTGTGTGCATGCAACGATCCAGTTTTCATGTATACACAGACCATCTGCTTGCATATATTCCATGCATGGAAGTGCTTCCATGTGGCTGTGTAGGACCAATTTAGAACAAAAGTCAGACTTACAGAGGACTCTTCCAAAACCCACAAACACAAGAAGACAAGCCAAAGAAAAAGCTCCATCTAGTACATGGCATAACCGCTGTCTCTCCAGCATGCTGCAGAGCAATTGACATAGCCCTTCTGCATCTAGAATGGCTTCAAACTGTTATTATTTCACTTCCCTCAGACGATTCTCATTATAACTGGGTTGAGTGCTGAGTTTAGAAGTAAGTGTATGAATCATATCATCAACTCAGTTGTCTGGAACCTGGCTTTCCCATGCATTTCCTCATTGCTACATGGGTCCGTAGTGTAAAACATGCTGTAGCTGCATCAAATTTCTTTTTGCTGTTTTAACTCTACAATTGCCTGTGAGTGAATAGTTTTTCATCTTTCTCCAGCTTCCTAACAGCTGGTCAGCCGTGCCTTCACTGCCTGCCTTGCAGCAGTCACACTGAGTTGCAAATGTTTAACTTGAGGTTATTGCCCAAGAGGGCTCCCTCTATCCAGCTCCTGGGACAAGACCTCAGCACTGAGTATCCATGTTCTGCTCAGTAGAGAAACAGAGGACTCCCAATGCTAATTTAAGCCGTACATCACACACCACCAGATCTCCTCCATCTTCCCACACGTGAAGATAGCTCAGTAGCACTGTATCTTTTGCCACAGCTGTCCCCCAGGGCATCACTTCCCAGCTGGAGCAGAAGAGGACTGATTCCACCACCTTTTAACTCTAGGAGATGAAGGATGCACGCATAAGAGTAACTCAGGGCAAGAGTCCTGAACCAGGCTTTTGCTGCTTTACTTACAGAGGTTCACAGAGGAGACAAAGAG
>WBMW01005147.1:177894-195526 GCA_013396635.1 Penelope pileata | reverse complement strand
AAAAAAGGTGGGGGTGGAGGGGGAAGTGTTCACAACCTCTTTTGCACCTGAAATAATCATTTATGCTGAGAAAACAAGTTTCGATTTCTGCATTCATCATCACAATACATAATATTTTGCAAAGCCTCATCAGCTTGAGCTCCCAAAGGAAAACATAGCAGAAAAAAGTTAATATGATCCACAATTGGTATGAACAAGTGCATAAGCATTAAGAGGCAATTTTTGTCTCCACATGCAGTATTGGAGACTCAGGTATTGGCAATAATACAGAGTTCAGATGTTCACTTTTTTTTTCTTTTTAATTCTAATGGAAAACTGGAAGAATGCTGATGACAGCGACAGAAATGATTCAATGGCTAATGAAGACTTAAAGATGTGAATCCATTTAGTTTATAAATAAAAGAATGAGTGGTGACTTGATGATAGTTTGTGAGCGTGAAGAGAAATAGAGTAGGGAGTAGGGAAGACTATTTTAGTGTGGAAAGATATTTTTTCATCTCTTCTCATCAATCTCCTTTTATACAGGAAGGCTATTTAACCACTGAAAGATGACGTCAAGAAAAACGGCAGCTTTGCCATTCCTTGATATTTTCCATCCAAGAATAGATGCCCTTCTGAAAGTCTCTGGGCTCCCCAGAGAAAAGCCCCCAAAACACAGAGGAAGCCAGGCAGTTTCTTCTGTCCTTCCATTCCTTTTGACCACAGGCTTCACGTTTATGGCTAGATGCAAATCAGCTGCAAACATGTAAATTAGTTTATTCATTTAGTTCCATAAATTACATTCTGCAGCATAAAGTTTGTTAAGAAATGGCTAATGAATTCCTACCCAGGAGGCACAATTCAGTTAAGGGTACTTTTAAGGGGAAAAGACAAAGTCAGCTGATGTCTTTCACAGATCTCCAGACACGTCTCCCAGCATACATGGCCCATTTAGAGAGTAAGAGCACAAACACTGCACTGGTAAAGAACTAGTGCTAAGAAGTGGCAGGAGAGGGCAGAGAGACAGCAGAATGGCAGGGAAAGCACACCAGTTTCATTGCTCCTCCTTGGCAGAGAGCATGCTCTTCTCTGTAGCACTTGTACTCCTGCTCTGGTGTTCCTTAAAAAATGGATCCTTTGGACTAAAGAGACAAAGCAAGGACATTTTCATGCACTACCATTCTTCCACAAAATCTGCATAAGCTGCCCAGCATGGGCAGAAGCATAAAGCCATAAACGTTTCACCTGTACCCCAAAACAACCACTAGAGAATCTTTTGATCAGATATTTGTAACCCAGGTATGTTTGTCATTCGTTTCCAGAAATGCTGTACTTGCCCTATTGCCCTTTGCAACTCCATGTGACATGGAAGTTCCCCGCTTATGCCTGATATAACAAATATAATAAAATATTCCTTCAGGTGGGTTAAGTCAGTGTTGAAATTGTTGCCCATGTTTCAGACCGAAGCAGGCAGCTACCTTTCCTCGGAGGTAAAATAAAGGCTTATACTGTTAAGCATCTCCTGTTTTCTGGCTGATTAGGCAAAAAGATATCTTATCTAGTTTTCCATCAAATACACAATCTCATGCTGTGGGAGTCCACTAACTATGGGTAGAATTCAGATTGTATTTTCTTTCTGCCCAATTCCGTGTAAAATGATGAGAAAAATCACTATTATTAATCTTGTAACCACTATTATTGCGCTACAATTCATCGCTGTTATTTATTAAACATGACAAAACCAACAGAATGCTAGAAAAGACTTGGTTCATTCAGATAACACAGCAGGTACCAGCTGGCAGGGTAGAATGGTGACAATGCTGCTAGAAAGATTTCTAACTAGAGGAGATTTTATTGTGGGGCACAGAAAGGGTTTGCTTGAAAAGCCATAAACAACAGACCACACTGGCACTCATTATTCATTCATGAGATTGTCATTAGCCCACATGCAACTCTCATAAAATATTTAAAGTGTTCAGAAAATCCCCTGCCACCACACCCTTGCAGAAGGAGAGACTGTACTGACAAAGGCACAAACCAAGAACTGATGGCTTCCACAATACAGTTTTGCTGTGGGCAAAACCAAGAAAATTCATGCCCTAACAATTAAACAACTGCTGACAATTATTTTTGTTTGGCCACATTCTTTGCTTTCACTCTCAACAAGATTCATCCTACGCAAAGGACCAGTGGGACGGACAGGTATCACTTTTATCCCACATGAATCCTTCAGTGCTGAAACACCAAATATTAGCAAGGTTAAAGAATATATATAATGATTGTGTACTAAACCAAAGGCTTTGTTGGACAACCATCTCATCAGTCCGTTGTGCATCCTAAAATGTCCACTGCAAGTGTCTGCCAAAAAATCATCTGTTATTCCCTTATTTGTATTCCTTAGTCATCAACTCCCACCATATTTCAGGTAAGACAGAACTTCACATCCCCTGATCTGTGTACCAAAACATTCTCGGGGATGGGGAGCCCCAGCTCAGACAGCTGCACGCAGGGCAGCTCTAGGAGCAGCCTAGAGACACCATCAAGTGAATCACAGCTCTTCAGGAAACACCATCACCCACAGTGGGATGGGACTGGCCTGGCCTGCAGGGCTGCCTCGCTACTTCCAACCTCTAAGCCTGAGGATGAACCAGCACGCCCTGCACCAGACCAGCTCTGCTAAGCATGCAGTGCAGCCCTAGGACAGGAGCCCAGCAATCACAACTCAAGAAGGGCCAAGGGCCTCAATCTGGCCCAGCCAGTTTCATTCCTGTTTTTTTTATGCCAGTAGAATACTGTGAAATTCAACCTTACTTCCACCTCTTTCACATAGGAACAGAATTTATCCCCTATGCAAACCACAGAGTCCACAAAACCTTTCTGTGACTGCTACTTTCCTGAGACAGATCCATACATACTTCCCCTATTCACACAATATTGCCTCTGCAGCCCTAGGGTTGCAAATTATTGCATTCTCATCACCTAAGAACCTGTTACAATGCTTCATAGCTTCACATGTGAAAGGAGTAAATTCAGAGCTGACATGCAGAGCAGCTTCACATGCTCAGTACCCTTGTAGAACCATCTTGCAGACACCCAGTAGAGAGGAGAGAGCTGTGATCATGTGTAATGGAGACACTCTGAAACGCCAGTCCCTCTGAATGACTGTTTTTCTCATTTCTCAGAAAATCAAGAGGAGCAAGGGGAAGACAAAGGAGTTCATTATTTCCTAAAATGCCAGGCAAAATCCTTTAAGTTAGTGCACTAAAATATGATTACCATTACCATTTGTTATAGAAAGAAAAGATCGAGGAAAAGGGGGTGGCTTTTATTCAGGTAAAAATTGAGCACAGAAAGAAGCTTCTAGTGACCTCAAGACTCCAGTACTTAGACATTCCTGAGATGCTTCAATTATTGAGTACCCCTGTGATGTATATTGGGTTTCACTTTGATCCACAGGCTATTAAACATGATCTATGACACTTTCAGAAAAGCCGTAGTTTGGAGTTCAGCCTGTAACTCAAACTTTTTTTTCTTCCATCACTGGTTATTAACGTGCGTATGGCAAAGAGCGCACATAATGAAGAAGCTCACAGATACGTGGGAGCACAGTGCTGCTTCATAAGAACATAGCCAATAGGATGAACCAGAACTAAACTAACCGTGTTGAATGTCTTCAAACTCAGCTTTCTTATTAAAAGCAGTTCTCTTCACAGGCAGGCACAAAAGGCCATTTAAAATAGTCAATATGTTCTAACTCCATAAGGAAGCAAAGGAAAGGAAGAGTAATTAGTCTTATTAAGTAGAGGAAAATACATGTTGGTTGGGCAAACAAGTAGTATAGTCAGGAATGTGGATGCACTAAGCTGAAGTCAACAAAATGCATCAGTAGCACAGCAGTTTGCCATAGCTATAAGCAACTCTCAAAATGGAAAATATTTGACTGTAAACGGGCTAAAAATGCATACTACATTTTTGTCAAAGACTAAACCATATGTTTAAAGGTCACCGTTTCTTGGAAAGTGTATATTTGCATGGGATAAGGAGGTGCTTGCTTTTGTGGGCTTTTTTGTTTGTTTGTTTGTTTTTATAAAGATAGGCCAAAAAATGGCTATTTAGATACCAAACATGCTGACCATGTTTAAAAGAAATTGGAACACGCAAACAATAGATCTATTTAACTTCAAAATGCTGCAG
Organism: Penelope pileata; assembly: GCA_013396635.1. NCBI lineage: Eukaryota > Metazoa > Chordata > Aves > Galliformes > Cracidae > Penelope > Penelope pileata. The sequence continues at coordinate 191,353 of WBMW01005147.1, read as the reverse complement.
AGTTTGACTGACAAGAATCTCACGAAGGGGAGCTGGGACTGTTTATTCAAAAGAAGAGGAGGCTAAGGGGGTATCTTTTGAAGTATATAATACCCGAGGGGAGAGTGCAAAGAGGACAGAGCCAGTCTCTTTGCAATGGTGCCTAGTTTCAGGACAGAGGCAATGAGCACAAACTAGAACATCGGATGTTCAAACTGAACATCAAGAAGCACTTTTTTACTGTGAAAGTGATCAAACACTGGCACAGACTGCCCAAAGAGGTTGTAAAGTCTCCTCCTTGGAGATCTTCTCAAAAGCCACCTGGACATGGTCCTGGGCACCCTGCTCTAGGTGGCCCTGCAAGTAAGCTTTGGACCAGATGGCCTCCAGAGGTCCCTTCCTACCTCAATCATTCTGTGATTGTGTGATTATATAAACAAGGTTTTCTAAAAATCCACTTTATACAGTACTATGCCTTATTTTATCCTCTCCTTTTCAAGAACAGTTATATTTTGGATGACTCCCATATGTAAATGTATACACAATCATGAACATGTGTGCACGAGCATGCACACACATTTATATTCAAAAAGTGCACATAAGCAATTATGAAAAGTCTCACAGTGTTGCATTACAAAATATATAGTTTTTCATTAGTAGCAGTAGTGAACAAAAATGTAATATTATTCTGTGTGGCAGCATGACTCAAAAAGCACTTATTTTTGTGATGTTATTTTGAAATGATAAGAGGTACAAATAAGGATGATGTATTGGAGTACTCTTGTGCAAAAACATGCTTGAACTCTTACAACCATACCTTTTTTTCCCTCATTTTATTTGTAAAATATTGACAATTCATCATTAATTCATGTACCTTTCAAATATGTAACAAGGCTTAACTGGTGGGACAGATTGGGTCAAAATTCCCTTTGGCTTCCTATACTCTTAAAAGCAAACATTATTGCTTTTAAAACTTATCATAGAGTTGACCTAGTTTTCATATTAACCGTTTCTGCACACTAGCCTAAGGACCAGCTAATGATAACAGAAAATCTTAAGTTACATAACATATATAAAACATATATAAAACATACATATAACATAATGTTCACAGGAGCAATAGTTATTTTTCTTTTCTACCTTGGTCATTCGTGATTGGATACACCATTCTAAAGCTTCAGTTTTACCCTAGCATAATTAAGATGACTATTATCTCCAAGTTAGGAGAACTTAGATATCCTACCTTTCAAACTCTTCATGAACATGGAGAGAACAATTTTCTGAGGTTTGTCACCAACTAACTGCTTACTTTGCTTGAACTGTGCCAACTTTCACTTAATCACCAAACAAATTCACTTTTATGGAAAAGAAATGGAGTATAGTTCTCCTCTCTTGTTCCTTCTATAATTACTGACACTTGTAACAATGGATACAAAACATCCACTGCTTCAGGTAACATGAAGTATCTATTTGAAAGTGACATAAATTAGACAGTACTGTCTTTGTTTATGCAAAAATAGCAAGAAGAGTCTGTGCAGTGCTTAAGCACCCTTTAGTTGATTGAATCTGGCAATACACTGAAGTGGAGAATACAGTCCCAGTGAATCTACATGGCCTTTGTTTCTGTGACCCTTCAGTTTCAAAATGAGGCTCTTTAGATGCTTCCTATATGTAAAGAAGGATTTATTGTGTGTGAAGCTTTCTTTCAACAATGCAACAGTTTGAAATCTGCGTGTTTGTTTTCTGTATCTGAAGTGAAAGCTAGAAGACCACAGATTTTAATAAGGCAGTATGCAAAAATAAGACATTGTACAAGCTGAACCTGAAAGAAGGGAGTACACCTACAAGAAACATATCCCACTACAGTAAGTTATTTGCTTGGGTTCTGAGAGAACAGTCCCATTAACTAACTACTCCTAGTGAGACAGCTTTAAGTATAGCACTTAATTCAGGTTTAAGAGGCTATACTGCTCCTAGCGTCTGAGCTAGCTATGCAGCCTTACATACTGCAGTGAAAATACATAGTGTACTAATCTCCCTGAAGGATTTGGTCCTTTACTTTGAATCTATCAGTCTCATGATTTTATGTCCTCACCATATTCGTCATTTTATGTCATTATGTGTATTATCACACAGAGAAAAGATCAGACCCTCCATTATCCTTAAAAGAACTTCAAGTAAAAAACAACTAGTGTGAAATCTACTTCACCTCTGGAGATCTGAGCAATCTTGCTCTGCAGGTGGCTCAGGGAAGAGGAAATCCTTGTTCAGCCTGAATGCAACATATGGAGCTGCAGCAGACTCCCTCCCCACCGCTTCGATTGTTTTTGTAGGCTGAGCACTAGGGATCAATAGACCTCAGTCCTCAGTGGGCCTTGAACATGCACAGCTCAACACTAATTCTCTTACAAAAGTCACCCTGCACTCTCATCTAGTAAACACCGCAACAGCAAAGCCATTCGGGTTCCCTTTTTAGTTCCGAGAATTGGGGGGTAGTTTTAGAACATGTTCAAGAGTGTTCTTATGTAGAAATCCTTTGTTGCCAGATATGTTACTATTGCTGGATGGAATGCAAATATCATCAATTCTGGATATAATCTGATACTCCAAGTCTAGGAAGTGACTGAGGGACAGAAAAGAATGTCAGTTATCCGAAGGACAGAGCTTGGATGGATAAAATGAATCAGAAGACAATTATCAGCTTTTGTACTAATGTTAATTCTTGCCTATTTTTCTCAATTATCTAATAAAAAAAAAAAAGGGGAAAGATTTCTGCATGAGTAAGACTAGTAAGACTACATTTAACTGGAGCCTAACTGGTACTACCCACGTCTGAAAAGCCAGTCTGGAAGAGGGGCAACACAGAAACTAGAACAGAAATCTCTATAATTGCCATATCATGTTTTACCAAAATATCACTTAGGACTAGAAAGTACATGCTGGAAACAGTTCACATCTTTGCCTCTTATTACCTCTAACATAGGTTATAATACTTTCATACAAATATACTTCATATTTCTCACGCACACACCCAAAATGCCAGCCATCCCCACGAAAAGCAAGTTGAGAATAGGAGAACAGAGCCATAAATCATTGCATGCAGGCTGAAAGTTAAGCAGGTATAAAATTCCACCAAGGTAAAATAAATACTGGAGTGCTGCTAGGCCTAATGTGAGATGGGTGCTGTCAATGTTAAAGGCATTGATCCCTACTTCTACTGGTAAGAGACTTTAACAATGAATCTAGTTCCTTAGTCTAGTCCTACTACTTCAGTACTCATGCAAGAATAAATACAACAGAAAGAAAAGCCGTAAACGTCAGTTATGAGTAGATCAGCAGTAAGAAATCAAAGTATTCTATTTTGGATTAACATTTTTCTTTTAAAGGTATGTTATTTTTCTGTTCTTACAAAATCAAATCTAAGGAGGAGACATTTAAAACAAAGTCATGCTAAATCTCTTCTTTAATTAACAGCTTCAAACACTTTTTTACTGCTGAGTTATATAGAACTGCAGAAAATACATATTAAAAGGGAAGTGTTCAAATCCCTCATTAACAAGGTACTAAAACAGTGCTATAATTTCCTTCTACTATTACAGTCCATTGTACTGTTCTTTCCCACTTATCAGAGCTCAGATCTGTGCTTAACAACAACAGTAATTTATATGCAGCTAAACTACAAAGATTTTATTCATCTACTATCATATATTATGTACGATTAGTTGTAAAATAAGAGATGTTGTTACTTTAACAAGTGACTGGTTATTTTATTATTGATTTTCTGAGCACCATTCTCTCCTGAGAAATTCTCATACTACTACATAAGTCCTGATTATTACTGTATTACTCATTTTGTGTTTTCAGGGCTTACTGCACCTCTTTCTCCTCAGTTTGTTGCCTGAAGCCCTCCCTCTGCTGAGCCTCTTGCTCTCACCTCTCCTCAACTCAATACGTAGAATTGAGCCAGGCCCATTGAATTAGGAGATTTTGCAGCTCTTCCTTTCAGGAGGTGGCAAAATAGAGGCCTAAAACAGCACATAGCATGCATAGGATTTATTACTGGACTCACCCTATTTATGTTTGTGAACTAAGGCATCTACTCTGGTGTCCTGGCACCCTGCAATTTCCCCTCTGAAAAATGAAGACAGACAACTTTTTCCAAAGGCTGGTTTTGACATTAAGTTTCCTGGGACTTCCTCTTCTCCATGCTAAAGATGGAGGGAAGCTGTGCCAACTCCTTGCGTTTCTGCCTCCAGTCATAGAGGATGAACCTGGAATTTTTGCTGATCATAAGGCTTTCCCTGACAAACCAATATTCTTCAGACAACCCCTCTGGAAAGTTCCCATCATATTCTCTGAAAGGTTCATCCATGCCTCTGGAAGATGTTTCTTTTTAGACCTGACAAAGCAATCTCTTCTACTTGTAGAGTCTTGTTTGTTCAAGTCCACAACACATTTGTAGGTTGCTTTGAGAGAAGGCAAAAAGGTCATGGCACCATCCCTTAACAATTCTTATGCATTTGTAAAAAAAGCAAAATTTGACCCATTCTTTCGCTTTCTATTCTTATCCAAATGCATTTCTGTATGATAATATAAGTTCAATGCAACAAGAAAACATATGGGATCAGAAACAATTAGATCGATATACAGCATTCACAAACAACTGATGAACAGCTCCAGAGCTGTCAGTCACAATGATTTAGCTAATTTAACTTCCATATAAATCTGTGTAAATCTTACCATTGATTTCCCTGTCATTTGATACGGTCCTCCTAAGAAACTAATGTCAAACAGATGAAGAAGCCAGAGTCAGTAAGACTACTTGTTACCATAAAAATTACTCATGTGAGTAGAATTCACAGCAACAGGTATCTAACATTATTCTTTAAACACACTTTAAAATTTTACTTAAATGTAAGAATATCTCAAAGCATTGCACACCAGGATGTCAGGCATTTAAGTGGTAACATTTTGCATGTAAATCTTAAGTGGAATTACATTTGCAGTGATGTTTTGGGAACCTTTTTTGTGCATCAACCTGATTCCTCTACCTTTAATACTGTGGTTATAACCTGTGCCATTTTTCTCTAGTTGTCACAAAATAGATAGAGAAAACTTTATTAATACAGTTTGTTGAAGGTCTTGTTTTCCCTTCCCATTCAAAGCTATTACCATAGTCACTATATATTTTGAATACGTGGAGAATACTGCATCAGGTCCTGGATTAGCGTTTGATTTATAGCACGAAGACCACAAGATTCAGAGGTTGCCAAGGCAACGCCACTTCAACCTCCTTATATTTCTGCTTTGATATGAAACCTCTCATTACATAAATGTATCAAAACACCAGTCAGCATGACAGGCTATTTTACAAATACATCTTCAGATAGCAGGCATTTATATTGTTCTGTTAAGCGAGGGAAAAGGTAGGAACAAGGTTACCTTTGACTAAGTGGGAGAGAGGAGGGGAAAAATGACATCCCAAGCTATATAGGCTTTATTATGAAATTGTACCCTCAGCTTTCTAATATTGCCAATAAAGTTTGCATTATTTGTCCCAAAACCCACAAAAGAACAGAAAGCAAACAAACAAAAATAAACAAAGTCCGAGACTGTGATGCTAGAATTCTGAATAACTGAAACTAACAACAGTGCACAAAAGCTTTACGGAACCATTGGAAATCTGATATTCCAGATGTTGTATAGAACTACAGACCAGGCAAAGTTTAGTAAAGTACAAGAGATGGAACAGAAACCTACTGAAACTTTCTAAACTACAATTTTGAGAACTTTAGTACTTGGCAATAAGTACCAGGAGCCTTCTTTACTGTGCAGTGTTCAACATGCAGCAGTCTACCTACAGTTATGTTCCAGACCCTTTGACAAAGCCAGGCTCCACAGAAGAGGGCTCTTTTAAAGACAGTTACTTCTGTTTCTCCTTCTTAGTCCTCCAGACCACACTGAGACTGAACAAACTGCATGCTGGTCTAGAACACATAAGGCATAGCTGGATGGAATGGTTAGCAAAAGAATGGCAATAGCTCCAGATTCATCCCATCAAACCTTTCCTCAAGCCTTAGCACATCCTGTGCTTCCAGAAGGCTTTTCAAAGACAGTATTACCAATAACCAGCTAGTTCTGCATCATCTGGAGACATTCCAGGATGAGCTGAATTTTTGAACCTTTGAATTTTTAAAGAGAAGATTGTTGCAAGTATGAATATGCATAGATATCTGTAGTTATTGATAAAATACAAAAACTGGAATGGTTTAGGCTTAAAAATTCTATTTCTCTCCCCATTTCCACTTTTGGCTTTTAATTTCCAATTACACTTATCTCACTGTGACTAAGCAACACATTGATTGCGCTCAGCAGTAAACAAAGCAAATCTTACTGTTTTATAAAAGGAAGAGGAGTAAAAATACCACTAGGGGGCACATACAACACTAGCAAAACGATTCCAGCGCTAGCTCCTTCATCCCATGAATTATGTCATTCCAGGTCAGCAGCAACTGCCCCAATTTTGCAACGATAAAACAACCACACTTACAAATATTTCTAGTTGAATTTAACAGGAGCTCCCTAGTTACCACATATTTCCATTTATCTGATTTCTATGAGTAGAAATCCCTCTTCTCTTATGAAGAATGACATTGAAAGCCACCTTGAATCACAAGAGTTATGCCATCTGCTACTTACTAGGTACTGCAAAATATTCAGGGTATTGGCTATCTTGGGCCACACATCTGCATCCAGTGCCTTGATGTACTGTAAAAAGAACCAGCTTCTCTATACAACTAACTCCAGCTGTAACTCCAAGAGAGGGAAATGTTGCCCGACAATGGTTGTGCACAGAATTTCCTATCTCACTGGGTAACAGGGTAACATACCATTTGTTCTGGTCTTTACACTATGTTGTTTCTCATTCTCCAAAGTGAAGTGATAACTCATGATCAGCTAGTGGCTACCCCAGATCTTCCAACACACTCTTTTCCGTCACCTTTCCATTTTACATGATAGAGATTCTGAAAACAGCCAAGTTTTGTAACTAAAGCACACACCAGGCCCCAACATTTAAGAGAAGGAAACAAAAAGCTGGGCAGTGAGTGGGGGGAACAACAATACTTCAGATAGACTCAGTTTATGTAGGACAGCTACAAGACTGACATCAGAATCAGGTATTGTACTGTGATCCAGTCAGCCCTGACATTTCCACATAAAGTGAGCCATGAAAGCTAGAGAAGAGCCAGTACAGCAGAAAACCTTCAGGGTTATTTTGCATAGGACTATGCAAATTCTTCACGAATCTGAGGACTCAAGAACAGGGTTATTGGCTTATCAACTCTCACCGGTACTAAAACTTACATAACTAACCTTAGAAGACAGCATTTTATTTTAAAAAATATTGCTGAACAAGCAGTTGAATAAAATCAATCATTGCTCAAGGGATTTTTAAGACATATATTTCCTTAATTATTGTCAGATATGCAGGTCAAGAAAAGAAAGATTGATTTCTGGATGAACAGAATAACTGCGATGTTAAAACATTATATGGAAAGATGGACTGTGAACTAAAGCATTTTAATGCTTAGTTTTGTGAAATGATGGGAAGATGCAGGAAGCACTTGCAGTCAAGAAATGGTACACACATCCCCATCTGCCCACTGATGGCATGATGCAAAAACACCTCCAGACCACATCTTCTCATCACTTACACCTTGCTAGTAAGGATGCATCCCTTCTTGTCCAGCCATGTATTTGTACTGATTAATGCAATAGTAACATAACAGACCATGCTGTTTGTACCAGCAATCTTAGGTCACAGAACAAATTGACATTAGCTATTACAGTCAAATCAGCTTTATTTTGTGACTCTGTGTTGCCATCTCATCTGCTCACTGATACATGTTATGCCCCACACTGGACTCCAGCACTGAAAAAGCAAAGCAGCCCCAGACCTGTCCCCTCAGAGTTTCAGGGAGGTGAAATAACACCCTCTAGTTGTGTAATAAGCTCATTTCTGTGATGTCCAACAACTTCATAGCAGTGCCTAAGTCAATACAACTGGCACTCACCATTTGTTGTTTTCTCTGTTCCCCTCTCCTCACCCTGGGAGAGAAATTTGTGCCACTCAGTATCTTGCTCTGCTAGGGAGTTTTGGTCTGTTCTGTGGTGTTGGTGTTTTTTGGTGTTTTTTTTGGGGGGAGAAATGGGGAGATAAATGAGTTATGTTTTAGGATTTTGGTTTCCTTAGTTCTTCATCAGAGGCACTAAGAATCAAGACAATGTCGCCTTGCCAATGAAAAGGATAGTTGACACCTGTAGTACTGCTCAGTTCTTGGGAGAAACTGCATACAAGTTCTCGCCCACAAAACACCTGCCAGAAATCTGCCTTTCCAGGTTCACTCTATGTCACTACTATTCCCCACCCTGACTGGAAGCACCATGGAGCAGCATAGCAAACAATAAGGAATTCAAAAAGCCACTCACTCACACACAGTGTACCTGCTCAAAGCCATTTGTTGTGCTATATCCATTCCCTCCTCAGTCCTCTCCCTAGCACACATAAATCAAAGGTGGCAGTTGCAGCATTATTTCTCCTATGCCTCCCCATTTTCCCCTTTTCAAATCCTCACTCCTGCACAGGCATTATACACTGTACAGTTATGTATATGTATATATACACCTTCCAATCTAACAAGAGAAAGGTACGCCCCCTATGAAAGGATCACAGTCCATTCCTGCTTGTGAAAACAAGGTAAACACACACTGTGGCTATGCATGACTTTGTACTGCAAGCATTAAATATACTTTACAAAACAACACAGAGAGGTTTAAGGAAGACCACACAACAAAAATACAACAGCATCCAGCATAAATTGAAAGCCATTCCTGTGAAGGGAAAGCTGGTGGAAGAAGAGCAGACTATATGAAGTTTGCATGTTTTGTCTGTTTCTACGTATCAGTGTTCTAGTTTTAATTTCTAGTAAGAAATTCTAGGACAAAAAAATAAATGCGGAACACTAAAGTTGCTACAGGGAAGAGCAAGCAATGAACTTAATTCCTCACAGAAGACCTTACTCAGTAATACATAATACCAGTGTTTATTGGTTTCTTAATCAACTCTTAATAACTGATTCCCAGCTAGCTACTTCAAAATTTCCCTGCTGCTTTTTTCAAGATGTTCATGAATGTATACCTGAATGGTGGAGTTACCAAAATGCTCACCAATTAAGCTCTAACCACTGTATTTCTGTTTTCATTTTTGGGTTGTTAAACATCAGAAATGTATTCTTAAGCACTTCCTCATCTAGATTTTCTATGGTAATGTGAGGCAAGTTCCAAGGGCAATGTTAAGTGTCTGAAATAGGTAATGAATACTCTGTCTAGACAAGAAATGCAGACAGGACTGTTCATCTTTTCTCAGTTCTGCCATCCACTAACAGCTTTGATAGCAAGCTGAATAATTGTAAATGTCTGCATCTTTTACATTAAGAAAAATATTAATTTGCTTTGTCTAAATAGAGAACAAAATTAAAAATCCTACTACCATCTATTTAAGGAATAAATCACCATTCTACTGATGGTTTAATGTCCGGAAAAGCCAGGGGCGCTTTCACATTCTTATATGACATACAGATACATCAGTAAGGTATAGATAACACCGTTCATGTGACACTCACCTGATGTAGCTTCTGCCAAAATTCAGGTCCATCCTCCATTTTTCTTAAGCTTGGTGGAATGTACCAAAAGCAAACATTTGCGTACTCCGGCTAAACAAGAGAAAAAGTGATTGCCTATGAAATATAACAAATGGGACAGGACTATATATTACAGCTCATCAACAAGTTATTTGGGGCAGTGGGAAGCCCTCAAGTTTACACCTTTTTAATCAAGTCTTCTTTCTCCAATTCACCTTTTGTTTCTCTTTTTTGAAAAAAGAAATAGTTTTTAACATTGTCCCCGTCTCTCCCCACTGCCAGAAAAAGGAATTCTGTTGGGAATCCATCTTCATTTCTCAATACATATCTATGTAATTTTGCCTTGCTCACTAAAAATTTTGGTTAGGAAAAAAGTGTAAGAGAGGCATGAAGAGCTAACTTACAGATTTCAAAACTGTATTTTTCTCTTTAAAGCTACTGAATTTTCTTTTTAGTGTTCTTTTTAAACCAGAAATTTCCTATGATGCATTTTACACAAAACACACAAGCTCATTATTTTTGGCACTACTTGCACACCTAGTCATCTTTCTACTGAATGATGCCAATTTCCTTTTATAGCATACGACAGGCAGCACTCTATACAGTTGTGGAGCCATTGCTGGCCTTTGCAGATCCCATGTGGTTTTTTATGGATCTCAGAATGCTTTGTATGACACATGCCATATACTGGAAATACCTTATCCAATGACTAAGCAGGTCTTTTGAGCAAAGACTCCACATCTCTGCTTCTCTCCTGAGTAAGGTTCCCTGTAAACTCAGTGGAGAGTTAACTGCAAGTCTCCTGACAAGGAGAATGGATGTTCATATGCATTATAAAAGAAAGCATTTTGTTTTATGAGGTTTCCATGTTGTATATAATTGAGAAAATGTTTCCAGCAGATCATTCAAGAGTCTGACTACATTTCACGCTAATTTGGAACAAATTTTATTTTACTTTTTACCTGCATGGATAGCAACAGAATGAGGAACGGATGTGTGTTCCAATCCTATCCAATACTACCCGTAACAACACTCAGTTAATCTTGACCTACATCACTTGCAATGCACTATTTAACTAGAGTCTAAATTACAACATGGATTATAAACTAACACACCCTCCCCCTCCCACACACCATCCTCATTAGTGTGGTTGAACAAAAAAAAGAAGTTAAAAGGGAGCTTGATAGCTGGGTCACACCATCTCTTCGTCCCACTGAATGCGGCTGCTCTTACAACCGAGGCAGCTCCTGAATGAGGACAGCCCACCAGCTGAGACGTGTTCTTTCATGAAAGGGCACTGGGAACTGCTCATGTCATTTTCCACCTTGCTTCAAAGAATGCATTAAATACAATTTAATAATCAAGGAGAATATCGTTGTCAGCAGGAACAGGACTGCAAACCTGCCACCTGCTGTCATTGAATGAAATAGAGCTCAGCACTTGAAGTCCCATTTCTTTCCCCAAAGTGCATGCACTGTGTACACACAAACACAGACCCTGAAAAGGCAGCGATTTCCTTATGAACACAAGCATGAGCTGACTGTTGGAGGGTTGATTCTAAAACTGTTTAAAATCAGATGGCAGGACTAAGCAGATGGCATATATTACCATATTGCCACTGCCTATGTTGCCTCCTTGATTGTCTCAGTTTCCCTTCATACATCAGATACTTCATCCCCCTCTGAAAATACCATTAAACCTAGGAAAACCCAACTACCTCCAGCTATGCGTCACTATTGCTTGTCATTTTGTCACAGTTCTCATCCAAGCAGGTAAGCAATTATACCTCAGGGGAGTTCAAAATGACACACACGCGAGCGGCATTTCCAGGCTGCAGAGCAGTTCTCGTTACGGGACTTTCACTGCATGGATCAGAGGATCATCTTCCCAAGCTTCTTGTCTGAAGTCCAACTTCTTCTCATAAAGGGCTCACTTTACTGGGCCTAGATGCCCTTCCTTAAATTCTCACTGCTTGTCCTCCTGTGCTCCTCAAAACTTCTTTTTAACCCTTGCTCAACCTCCTTCTCATAGCCCATATAACAACACTCCCTCCATTCCCATTCTCAATTCAGGCATCCTCTTCCTGAAGGAACTAAACAGCAGTTTCTGCTCTCACCAACATCTTTCAAAACGACAGCAGATCTAGCCTTTCTGCCAACACCTACAACAATGGAGAAGGGATGTTTTTTTAATGAATAAACGTGCCACTTCAGTAAGCCCATCAAGTGCTGCTGCCCAGCATTCTTCATTCCGTGTACAGTTTCCCAGTATGCACTTCCAAATCAGCAGTTTTCAAAGTTAAAGGGAGAAAATTAAGTTCTACAAGTGGTACAAAATATAACTTATATTTCATATTAATTCCAGCCTAACCTGGAACGCTCATTGCATCAGCAAATGTAAACCAAATCTACATCATTATGTTTGTTGTTCTCTGAGTGCTCTCTTCCTCCCCACGGTACTCACCCAGCTGTCTTTCACACGTATACACTATCAACAATACTGAAGCTTTCTTCTAAAAATAACAGTCCTTTTCAGTGCACCCCACATCTATATATTAACCTCAGTAATCAAAGAGCTGGGGATAGGCTCAATAATGGAAGTCTCTAGCCTTGCTCACTCTCCTCTAAGCAAGACCATCATCAGGTATTAAGCAGACAGGTTTAGCAATGATGAAAAAAGCAACTTTTTGGTATTTTTTAAGATGGCTGTAGAAACAGAATTAAGAAAAAAAACATAAACTTCAGTGATGAAAAATTCATTGTAAGATCAAAATATTCTGATTATTCTTCCAGCATACAATCTTATCTGTAAGTCTGGCAAGCACTGCCTTTTTGCAACTAGACTCTTCACTTTCACAGAAATCCTTTATACACCCATTTATACACCCTGAGGTAATACAGGAATACAGGCCCAGAAGCTATGAAGATAGGTAGACTGGTGATAGGGAATACAGAACATATTATGTGTTCAAGCACATCTGTGCATCACAGCTTATTAAATTATACTCTTCAAATACAAAGTAGCATTCAGCAAAAAAGAACAAAGCCAAGCAATAGACAAGAAACCACAATAACATTTCAGTTCCATTTTCACTTACTTCCAAAAGAAGCTGAAATCCCTCTCTTTTCTTAATTTCTTCCACTAGATATCTGTGATTAAAAACAAAGAGTTTTACAACATCAAACAATACAGCACATACAGGCAAAATAAAAAGCCCTGAACACAAACATCTTTTTTTTTCCCTTTTCTTTCCCCTATCCCCTTGAAGAAACTGCAAAGTTAAACCTCATTTCTACCTGCTGTGAAAATATAGTAGCTATCAGCTCCTGGAAACAAATGAAGGCTAAAGCAAGCCAAGGAGCACTGAGGAGAGGCCAAATTCTGTCCTCAGGCACAGATTTTCAGTGGAGCCACACAGCACAAATCGATCCTATTTACATCAGGCTGTGAATGTTCCTGATGAAAATTTCCATTGATGTTCTCTACAAATTCCTCAATCTCTCTTCCTCGAGTGCAGATGCTGTGCTGCTGTCTTATTTCATGGTCGCTCTGACATCTCCTGCACTACTACTGTTACCAGAATCCTGTAGTTTGGCCCAGAATTTAAGTTTCCATGGATTTCAAAAGACCATCAGTTTTTCTGCTACTGTCCTTGTTCTGTAATTTACACAACAGTGCACATTTCCATTCAGTGAGCCACTGATGATGCACAATTCCTGGGTATCCTTTGCTAACAGTGCACGAAAATAAATGTTTCTTTTGTCTTTCTCCTGTCAGTA
>WBMW01005147.1:122895-177872 GCA_013396635.1 Penelope pileata | reverse complement strand
GGGGGGGTGGGAAGGTTTAATAGCAAGATGGAGTTAAATCAAAACTTTGGATCCAAACAGTGCCAACGTTTTTAAAACACAACCTCAACTTTGCCACTGTCACTTTGTGGATGTCACTCCAGAATCCTGAAGCAAAGAGGACAGGTAGTCATAGCTAGGGTTTCTCTCATTACTCCCCTCCTCAAAGCCTCTCCCAAGGAAAACCTCAAAGAAATTACCTCAAACTCAGACAGAATTTCCATGTCAACAGATTTTTAGTCTGCTACACAAAGGTGCTGTCTAACAGCAATAAAATGGAGAGTGTTAAACCACAAATTTTGTATACAACTGCTCTTCTGTGGCATTCATTTACTATTTTCCTGCTTGCAGCTGCCTTGCTGGTTGTCACACAAATAACTCTCTTATTCACTACTAGAGGGAGAAAAATACTGTCAGAACAACCCCCTGTGGTCCTATTCACATGCCTGAAATCTGCCTTCACAGGGACACCGCCAGCACAGCTGTATCCGCTAAGCCTAAGATTCACCAGACGTGCTGCAGAAACAGGTTGGCTAGGGAGAGAGTAAACAATACCCTAGATGGCACAATTTTTTCAAAACAGAGCATGGGGAGTTGCCATGTTGTTTATCATTAACAAGTACTGTGCATGTGACTCATTACCTCTTAGCACACATCCCTGTAAAATGATTGCTGTGACAAAGCACCAGTCCTCAGCAGCACAGTTCTATGAGTTGCACCAAACTGTGCATGGCTGAGATGTTTCTCTTCATCATAAGAAGTCAGAGATCTGCATCTTCTCTGCCATGACCACTTAGATCCCACTGTTTGTTACCTGGCTGTCAATGCCTACACTACTCATTAGGTTGAAAGAGAGGCATACTGAAAGGCAAGCAGGAGGATAAATATGATGGAGGAGGGAACCTGTTTCCATTGGTGGGTTGTCATAAGTAAAAACAAGATCAGTGCTTCCATTCTGTTGATTAGAAGAAACTCGTCTGGGTCATAAAGCCAACATCCAGCATAATCAGTAGGCCGTTCACAAAACAGTGGCCTTCAATCATTTTTTTTAATCACAAAGAAAACATAAAAAAACAAGGCAGCTTCCAATCCTGATGTCACCAGTCAGTTCACTTGCGTTGGTGAGCAAAAGATCCAGTATTGTATCCCCCTGGTGGGGCTGTCTATTTCTTGTCTCAAGAAGTTATCCTCAATGCATTCCAAGAGCCTCCCGGACTGTCTACAGCTCATCATGCTACTTTTCCAGCAGATATCTGGGTGGCCAAAGTCCCCCAGCAGGACAAGAGCCTGTAATGGCAACGCCTCCTGGAGGAAGAAGGCTTCATCAACAGGATCCACTTGATCAGGTGGCCTGTAGCAGACACCAACCACAGGGCTCCCTTTGTTGCCTTGGTCTCTGGCACTCATCCATAAGCTTTTGACTTGCTCATGGCCATTCTTCAGGGACAGCTCTTCACACTCTATTCCTTTCCTGATGTAGAAGGCTATGCTTCCTCTCCTCCTTCCTCGCTTGTCTCTTCTGAACAGCTTGTAGCTGTCAATAGCCACACTCCAGTCATGGGAACCATCGCACCAGGTTTCAGTGATGGCAACTATGTCATGGTTTTCTAGTAGCACAGTGGCTTCCAGCTCCTCCTGTTTGTTTACCAATCTGCATGCATTGGTGTAGAGGCACTTCAGCTCGGCAGCCAGCCTTGTCGTCTTCTTGGAGGATAACTCCTTAATTCCTTCGAATTATTTCCCTTGAGTTTCCCTGTTGCCTTCTCCTGTTGCATCAGTGGTCCCTGTCTCATTGTCCTAAGATTTCAAGTGTGCTGCAGTGCTGCCAGCATCTCTCAGGGCAGAATTTTGAGGGCGTCTACTAGCACTCTATCCCTCTAACCCACCTATGCCATCCCACACCTTATCATGGGCAGGACTGCTGTTACTCTCCTCTGCCTTCAAATCCAGTTTAAAGCCCTGCTGGTCTGTGTCTGTACAGGGTATGCAATTTGCTTCATGGCAGTGGAGCAATTTACACCATGCCTCTTTCCATGGCTGACAGTGGAATTTTATTATCATGTCACATTTGCAGAATGTCAGAAGGGCTTGAGTCTCAGTGAGGATTGGAGTGCACAGAGAAGTGCAATTTGCTATGATTAAGCCTTGAAGAAAGTGAAGGGTGGGGATCTGTAGTGAAAGTAGACATATGTCTGTTAAAATTTAGGTGTCATCAAAAGAAGAAAAAGGCAAAAAAACTGCAGTACACTGAAGCATGAAGTGCAGAGCTGGACAGAGTTATATCTAATACATGAAGGGTATCTAACATACTGAAAATGATTCACCTCTAAACCAAGAAGTAGTTAATGGAATAGCCAATAAGTAAAGTTCGATGCAACAGAAATACATGACTGCAATTACCTTAAAACCTTTGCAGTTCTACCTATCCATGGAAAAAAAAAAAAAAAAAAATCTTGCTCTCAAGTTGTACAGCCAACGCACCTGAATTAATTCAGGTCTGTGTTCATGAACGCTGAAATACAATCTTTGCAACATCAAAGTAAAATCTACTGTAACAAATCAGGAGAAAGACTGCACAGCTGTTGCATAGTTAAGAAACCTGGCATAGTGCCCAGTAAACCTGATGTCTCAGCTGCAAAGTGTCCATGTCCATGCAAACTCAAGATAGCAATGCAGCTACTATAAAGAATATATTTCACCAGATAATGACTAAGAATTAATTTTCTTCTTCAAGCAAGGGGGGGTGAAAAAAGTCACTCCTTAGAAGTGAATTCAGCTTAGAAGCTGAATCCTAACATACAAAGAAAATATCGATCCCAGAAAAGTCATTAATCACTCTGCAGCCAGATAAGTCAGATGACCTTGGCCAGTGACCTTGATAAGGCTGAATTCTCCCACTGATAGTAGAATGAATTACAGACTCTGTGCAGACACAGGCGAGTACAATGCTTTGGAAGAAACACAAGATGCAATCTAACCAGAAGATTTTAAGAGCAAGTAACCAGTCAAATAAAGGGTGGCTTTGAAGAAATAAGAGAGAATACGGCCAGAGCTCATTTGGGCTTTTCTGGTTTTGATTCACTCTTTACTCCTTTCTAATCCACTCTGGGTTTAAGTCACGGACGTTTCAACTTTTTCTTAAGTGACTTTGTTGAAGTGAGACTTCTCCTCTAATTTTCAGTAAACATTCAGTTCTTCTAAACTTGGTGATTCATATTAAAAATAAAATGGCAATATGATATGGGTGACTGATTTTCAATATTAATAATTTGTGTTATAGTAGTGCACAGGTAGCTCAGGAGTGGGTGAAGATTTCAATACTGTTTATCTTGTATAAATTCTGAACAATCACAGTACTTCAAGTGAATTGTTTTCAATGAGACATTATGTTATTACAATATTATCTCTTCTTTCAGAAGACAAAACAACTGGTGTACAAGAGTTTATTCCCAGAAACCGGGACATCATCGCCGCTTTAGAAACACCTTCTAGCAAGAATTTTGTGAAATTCACCTGTGAAACCCAGTGCTACAAGACCAAAAAATTAGTAAAATTGAAAAGGAGGAAAGAAAAAAAAATGAAAGAAATATATGCTTCAACTTCTAACTGAATGTATTATAAGCATTAAGAATTTCAGCAAACCTGTGAAGAAAAAGTAAACATACATTACCTCAGAGCAATCTGCCTATGTCTTCATGCAGCTCTACTGCTTCCTAACATTAGCAGTGTCCTCGTATGAATTTCCCCACAACGCTGGTGTTTCCTCAGTCACCAGGAATGAAGTGGACAGAAGAATGGCTAATTCACTTCTTGCTAGACACCGCTCAGAGCCTGGCACACAGTGCTCTTTGTACATCAATACCAGAGCAAACCGTTACGAGTTAGAAGAGGGAGGGAATGCTGATAAGCACTGTCCTGTGTTCACATCACATAAATGCTAAACAAAGTAGATTGATAAACAAATTCAGACTTTTTTTTTTACCAACATCTATCCTTATTGTTATAAGGAATAATTACTATTAAATATTTTAGCAAATACAGTAACACTAATTACTATTGCTATTGCTACTGGTTCCTTCTTGTGTTAAACAGAACTAAAAGGGGGAAAAAAGTAACAGTTCAGTCTCTTCCAAGTTAAGAAGTGTCAGTACTATCAGCATTTCAGACAGTCAGTTAAACAGACTAGACGTTCAAAATTGTGAGGAAGTACCTAGCCAAAGCCAGCGCCCTGTTCACTCTCTCCTCGAGGCCTGCGGTTCCCAGTGCCTTCCACATGAGCCAGAACTTGAACGCATCTGGACGTCTGCTGCACTGAATGGACTTGTCGCCAGTGTCATAGCTGACATCGTAGAACTTGTCCTGCTGGAACAGGTATGAGGCCTTGGCAGAGTAACACTTCGTCAGGAGGCCCTATTGGAAACACAACAGAGGCTTAGATTGCTGATAAGCAGTATAAAACCTTTTTATCTTCACAAGCCAAAGCCTTTTTTCCTGTCTGTCCCAACCATTCAGTAAAAAAGAAGTGCATGATGCCTGACGATGTTTTAGAACGCTGGATGAACCTGAGCCCACTGACGTCAGCAGCAACCACAAGCAAACTTGCTGCAGGTTGAAGAGCAATTCTACCCCAAGTCTCAGGAAATCGCCAGAGTAGGTACCACAGAAAGAGCTGCCCAAAGACATAAATGTATGGGGAAAAAAAGAGAAGGGGAAGCCTGTGCCCACTGCTACAGCTTGTTGGTTGGAAGAACTGCCTGAGCTTCCTACATTTTCACAAACAGCTCAATCTATTTCTTTTTTCCTAAAAGGACAAAGGACTTCACATATGGCACAGTTAGTTGTTGGTAAGGAATATTTTATCCCCAAACCTAAATGTTTAGCTTTTAACAGTAGACAGCCTCTGAAGATTTAGCATACGTTATCTGATTGTTTCAGTGGAAACACCAATGAGAGATTAGTGTAACCCCAATTGTTGTCTCCGTTCACAGTTCAAACAATTTTAACATTTGAAAATAAGCTGCAGAAAAGTACTTTAGTGTACTCTAATTACAGATTGTTAATGAAGTTATTTTTAGTCAGCAGTCTCCAGCCTCCAACTTCTAAGCAGCTCTCTGGGCAGAGATGACCACCAGAAAATAGACAAAAATAAATGAGTACAGTGGTATGTTCCAGCAAAGAAGGAAGCTGTGGAACAGAAAGCAGAGAGACTGTTACAAGTTCTAAAGGTGCAGTGGAGGAAAAGAGGCAAAAGAGTGGTCATTGGCTGAAGAATGAAAAGGAGAGATAAGAGCTTGCAGAAGGGAAGCTACAAGAGCAGAGATGATGACAGCCCTGCAAGGGGCCCAGGAGACAGGCTGTGTCATAGATTTGTCAGGGATATTACATGTGGGTAAGAAAAAAATCTGTAAGATAATACTAGAATAGAAATACAGATGAGTTTGAAAACACGGCTGCTGCATCTGATTGAAATCAGATATCAATTTAAGTGACAGTTGAACCATAAATCTTCTATATAGCAGAGGTCAATGAACAGAAGTTCACAACACAGCAAAGGATGCTATACTATTTAGCAAACAGCATAATTCATTTTCAGTTGACCATCACACTTCAGTTTGAATCAACTGAACCAACTTCAGCCATTTCTCTGCATCTGCAGTAAGTCTGAGTTTCAAATGGAAGACAGTGTTTGTCATCACTCTTAAGTAAGATACTCCTGTACCAGAGGTACAGTTTTTAATCTACATTACAATACACCACTGATAAGTTTAGAACTGGTAGTAAAGGAGAGAAAAAAGTTTCAAGACAAAGAATCCAAAAGATANCCGTATTTATTCCTTAATTCTCTCCCCCATCCCACTTGGGAGGGGGGAGGGTGAGCGAACAACTGTGTGGGACTTAGCTGTCTGCTGGGTTGAACCACAACAATACATGAAAATAAGAAATAGTCCACTGGCATATACAGAATAAAGTCTCCTTCTGTCCTAGCCTTTTCAAATCCCTCTGTCAATATTTTAAAAAACAAAACAAATAGAAGAAATCCTGCACACCTATTTGAATAGCACAAAGGGAGAAAAACAACACTGAAGAAAGCTTCTCCACTACCTCTGCAGGGATTCAAATTCCTGAAAAGATCTTTAATTCAAAAAAAAAAAAAAAAAGGTGGATATTGTCTTGCTTTCATGGTGCATCCAAAGCTGACAAGACATGCTGGTACGATGCTCATTTTTCACCTGTTTATCTTACTAATAATGCAACATACTCAAGAAATCCTGTTGAAGATATTCCCTACTGTCTGTCTCCAGAGGCAAGTACAGTAACATCCCTGAGCACATCACTATACCAGACAGGAGAAGAAATAAAAATTAATTTGCTGTGTGAGGGAAAGGGAATATGCCAGACCAATGCAAGAAGCAAGGTGGAGGAGCAAGGGAAAAGTTTCTGGATAGGGCGCAAGGCTGAGAGAAACAAAAAGAAAAAATATCCAAGATAAACTTCCTGTTCAAGAAAGCAGTTACTCCTTGATCACTGCTGACATAAAAGTAAAATACTCAAACATGCTTAGGACATGAAAGATCATCTCAGTCTTCCCAGTCAAATGAAGTAAAAGCATAAAAGAATTGAAAGAAAATATATATTTTCTAACTCAACATTGTCAGTCCCAAGATGACCTCTGTGATTGTCCACACAATAACTGAGCTGCTCCATCAGCTCAGAAGAATCTCAAACATTTCATTAGAACTGTCTCATTTGCAAGTTTGAGATTCTTCCTTCAGCATCTTTTATCTGTTTCTACCCTTTGATCAGAAGTTAATGATTGTGCTCTGCTTTACACTGTGGCTGTTAAAGTTTCAGAACCTGGAAATACTACTTTCATAAAGGCCCTTGTCCACAACAAAGTTTCTAACAGCCTTTGGCTTTGATTAAGTCTATGGACAGTTGTTGCATGTTACAATTAGCAGCAAATAAATGAATAATTATTGATACTAAAACTAATATATATATAAGCTCCAGTTCCTTACTGTGCATAATTCAAAACAAGCTTTTCTCATTGAACACACTTATCTACAGGAAGCCTCCCGATCTCTTTCCATTTCCATTACTTGTTATAAGCAAATTTGAATTTTGCTAACAAAATACGAATAGCTTTTTACCCCAAGACAAACATCTTCTGGATTTCATTCATCTGAAGCAATGAGGACGATCTTTTGAATGACATACTTGAAAATTCTCAAAAGCAGTATGCTACAAAAGGCCATCCCTGTAGTTCGTTTCAAGAGGTGAGAAAGAGCTCGCAATGCTACTAACCCCAAATAGAAAACAAGGGAAATAGAGTGCTTCCTGCAGCTGTTCTGGGAAGAAATCAGTGAATTAGACGTCTTTATGACACTGCTAATTATGAGGAAGAGATTACACTGTAGGTATGCCTACCACTATCAATCAGTAATGCTCTGCGCTACACTGAGACTTCATTAGCTACATTCTTTTAGATTTTACTTTTAAGTAATAAGTGAAAATTCTGTTCATTACTCAAAATAGATTACTAATTATCTAACCTAGTGCTACACTTAAAGATGTGAAGAGTCACAGAACTTTAGCATTTGTAAAAAATATTAGTTCTCTATATAAATTGTGATAATAATCACGTTTATATGGATTACAGCAAGGACAGACTGGAGTAACTGCTGTTTTAAGGGATTATGCACAACCTAAGGCTGATTCATAGCATTTTAAGAACATACAAGAACAAAGTACAATCACTAAAGTTTTCGGAGTATCAGACCCTCTAGCTCTGTGTTTAAACAATCATTGCAGTTCATACCAGAGCAATACAGGAGTGTTCTGAGAAAGTACATCTTATCACAAAAATGATGAAAGTTACTCAGGTTATGGCAGTGAAGAGCGACAGCCATGCAATTCTTGAGTGATTTAAGCACTGAAAAACTATTGTCATTGATCTGAGTTTTTCAGAGTATTAACCAATCTCTCTTTCCCTTTGGTGAAAACATTTATTTCTTCTAATCAAGTCAAACACATATTTCTCTTTTCTATCTCTACCTTCTTTGGAAACCATTTCAGTTTGTTTTTTTTCAATAAGGCTGGAAGATTGTATTAATCAACATTTCACAGTAGTTTATCATTTTTTTTAAAATCTGTATAGGAATGTAAATACAGCATTTCATTCTAATAATCTAGCTGCAATGTCTTAAGACTATTAGCACTGCTAAACCACACAGCTTCACTGATGCTATGTTGAAGAAAAATGATATTAATAAAAATGATGATAAAAAATGCAACCAAACCAGCCACTGTTATTGTTGCTAGTGGGAAATAGTGATCAGAAACACAATTATTCTTTCCCAAGAAATGAAGAAATATACAAAGCTTGACTTTTATTTTAATACTTTAAAAAAAAAAAAAAAAAAAAAACCTGAAGGGGTTTATTTGTCCACTTAAAATTTAAAATCACACAACTCTAATGTTAATGTTATCCACAGTTTCCAAATCAAATGGACAGAGATGCGAATAAAAAGTCCTTAATCAGACCAAAGGCAGCTAAGGTTTGATTCAAAAGTGGGACTTAACATTTGTGCTTAACATTTTGCTGTTCTGATTTCTTGCATAATTCACCATTTCAGAATCTACCTCTTGAGGTTACTTGAACATTTATTTGTAGAGCAATTTGTGCCAAACTCTTCCAGCTCCTACCTCAGCATCCTACTCATAGTGTGAGGGGATTATGTTCATATTTATGTGTGTGCATAATCTGTGACAATAGGTATTCATATAATTTAGGAGCAGTAGAAAAAGTTTCAAAACAAGAAACTGAGATGCATATTCTTCCCTATTCTTCCTGGTGTGTAAATGGCATTTTTAATGGGAAATGAGACTGGGTCCAGCTCCCTGCTCTGGATCTGGTACGGAGGGGATCAAAACGAAGCAATGCTCTTCTGGTAAAATGTCTTAAATATGCATTTGATTTATTTCTTTTCCGTGTAATGACTAATAATAAAGTACCCAAACTTGCCCATGCTTATGTTTGCATATAATGTCTGTACTGACACATACACAAAATGCTTAAGTGACAGTTTTCAAGGAATTTAACACTGAGTAAAACCCTCTCCTCCCCACGCAGAGAAGTCTTCTACTTTCCAGACCATGTCTCACAGTACAACAGAATCTGACTGTATGATCAGTAATACTTCTGTGTTTTCACCTCTCAGCTGCCAAAGATTGATCTCTACAAGTATTTCTGGCACAACACTGCATAGCTGTGATTTAGAAGTGGAATAGGATTGCTCTAGCAGATATTACTCTCTATGGAAGGAGAATACAAAGGGTGCCAGAGTCCTGGAGTTGGAACAATGTTTATAAAGTGACTCTAAATGCCAAGGCTGCTAAAATACTTCTTTCCTCTCTCTTCTGGAGAAGTTTGCAGTATGCAGCCCAAGTAGTCCAATCATTACCTGAGGCTACATCTATGTACTGGGCCTAATTAGCCAAAAATACAGCACTGAGTTCTTCCGAAGCCTGCAACTTGGAGACTACATTAAGCTGAGTCAATAACTCCATTATGCTTCTTTTTCATCCTGGAATAACAATAAAATGATGGACAGATAGTCCTGGAGCCTGTAATCCTCTTTAATACCACAAACTCCAGTCTAAGGAAATGAGGAGGCACACTTGTTGCTGTCCTGTCACATCTCATCCATGACTTAAGAGTGATGTGCTCCAAGACAGCACTGATTAGCATCTACTCTCTTTAGCTATCATTAGTTCTTACTACCAGGAGTTAGTAATCAGTTACACAGACAGATAACTAGCAGCTGAACAGAAACCATCAGCTGTTTTGACAGAGACTTATAAAAGTAATTTACAAATAATGACCACAAAACAGTGATGCAAACCTCAGGGACGTTATATCCTAATGATGTTCAGTCATTGACAAACTATGAAGCGCAAGCAAAAACTCACCTCAACAGCAGACAATGTACATAAGCTTTTTCAGGGCTGGATTTGCAATGGTGTTTTAAATAATTCATCTCTTAATGTTTTCTTCATTAAGATAGAAGAACTCCATAAAGATATAAGCGGATATATCATAAACAGATATATCATGTTGCAGACTCAAGTCACTTCTGAACCATTTGACATCGGAGCTTTGTTCGCCTGCTAGATCTTTTAACTACTCATGGTTTTTGGAAAGCCTATATCATCCTAGTGATGAGGGAAAAAATAGTAGATTGAGAAAAGAAGGCTCAGCATCTTCAACTGCATGCACTCCTACTTCTATTCAGGTGAGATATAAGGAAAAATTTCTCTGAAAGAGTGGTCAGGCACTGGAACAGCCTGCCCAGGGAGGTGGTGGAGTCACCATCCCTAGTAGTGTTCAAGAAACATCTAGATGAGGTGCTAAGGGATATGGTTTAGTAGTTTAGTGGGAAATATTGGTGGTTGGAGGATGGTGGATTAGATGATCTTCTAGGTTCTTTCCAACCTAGTAATTCTATGATTCTATGATTCTATTCCTCTCCTTTCTTACTCTGGTGCACCCATGCAAGGAGAGGCAAAGAGTAGCGCTGCTTAGATGGTGATCTTTAAAGAGTGATGCAGTACTGCTGCAGTCCCAATGAATGGCAGCTATTCTAAGAACTCTGATGAGCTTGGAGTTTAAGTGCTGAAGACCTAGATGACAAAATTATCAATTGTGAATGTAAAATATATACAGAAGTTAACTAGGAAGGGCATCAGCTGGAAAGTTTGACCACTGGTGAGTACAGCAACTTGGATGAGTTTGGACCTGCTCTCTTAGTCAACCTTTATTAATTTCTTGGTGAAATTCAGAATAGCACATTAGTATCATGCAGCCTTTGCACTGCAGTGTAGTAAAACTGACTCACAATTGTTTTCTTCTTATCTTCTCTTTGTCATTACAGCAATGACATTCTAACACATTGAAAAAGGAGAAAAAAAAAAAAAAAAAGACAGGACTTACAGAGTTGTCTTTCACCAGAAGAGCACAGCACTGAATTCCTGCCAACAGCATTTTGTGGGGATTCCAGGCAACAGAATCAGCCCTGAAAAAATTATAAAAGGAGAAAGGGGAGAGGGCATAGAAATTGCACCCATAATCATTGGTAGTAGATAGTCAAAAAAGCCCAAATAAATCAGATATTTAAAAAAAAATCTGATAAAAAAATCAGATATTTAAAAAGCCCAGATACATCAGAATTTTGTATTTTTTTTTCCACACATCCATAGGTTCAGCAATCTCCCAAATTAATAACAACATCTGTTTTGGAAAGTGCAGCTCTCATGGAGGCCATTAGGCCACATTTGTCCATCTCAGTCCCTGGTAAGTGTGCCCATAAACTAAAACTGCCTTACCTGTGAATGCCATGAAGAAGTCTGCGATGCTTCCTCGAGATCAAAGCTGAGCCACCCCAAGAAGCCTGTTGGAAAATTTACAGAACCAAGACAAACTCATTTTTATAAAGTACTCAGTGCTCTCTGATAATGCTTCATTTAACAATTACTATTGATGTTTCATTTCATTTAAAAAGGAGTTTACTACATGTTCAGTGGGTTACATTTTGCCTTTAGTATCATCAACTGAAAAGAAAGATAGCTGCTTGGGGCTATGCCTAAAATAGAGGAGCTGATGGTTTTTGCCAGTTCATGAACCACAAGCTACGTTACCTCTTCTGTGTAAACAAGGGCATGAATTTGAAGGCTTCTGCATAGCCATGCCCGTTCCTGAATCAGACACTTCCATACCTCCTAACTAAACCTAAGCAATGAAAGCAGAAAGCTCTGTTTTGTACACCTTCTCCTCCTAGCCATCTTGTTTGTGAGGGATTCTCACAAATGAGGAGAGAATGACAATCTCTGCCAATTGCAAAGTCTAAGCTCAGATATTCCATGGAAATTTGATAAGAAAAGTGAAATTTGAGTAGGCAACAGCAGCATTTCTGTGACCAGCAATCCAACCGATGTTAAAATGGTACAGCACTCACCACATCTATCTCAGGTCATCTAAGAAGTAGCTATGTGGTCTAACCATCAGTGAGGTTTTCTTTGTAGCAAGTAGCTCTCCACAGAAACTCCTTATCAAGTGTCCTCTTATCTATTCCAGATGCCTATCTTTGAGTGACACTTTTTGCAGATGTCTCTCTCCATACATTACAGAAGGAGCCCAGATAACAAGCATATATTACACAAGTTTAACTTCTGGACACCTCAAGTTAGGGAAGATGATTCTCATCCATGAATTCAGCAAAGACCAGATATCACCCACCAGCTGCAGTAAATCTTCAGTTCTCAAAGAACATTTATCCATGGGGTTAGGGTGGTGTGGTGAGAACACAAGAAAAATAGAATACATGTCACATACTACATTTGAGAAATTATTACTAAATATGAAAAAAGGATTATCAGCATTTATGCAGACAGACTCCACGTAATGTTTCCTGTGAAGTAAGCAAGGGTCCTCAGAGATGCAGGAGACATCGGCCCACAAAACATCCAGACTCATCTTATTGTTAAAAGGGCTCATATATTTTGCATCAATGGAAAAAAAAAAAAAATCACTGCTGTGAAGATTCCTAGTTTAAGTATAGTGAACACATGCTTGCTTGGTTTGGGAGGGGGATGTGGTTTTTTGCCTGGATTTTATTTTTTTATTTTTTTATTTTTTTGCTTGAAAGAAACAGCTGTGAAAGCATCAGTGTTAGCTTCACGTGCCATGCATTAGGAGTAAGAACTGCTATCTCCAGGAGACAAGAAGAGTAAAGGCTCTCAAGGGAAATGAACGGTTCATAACTTGTCCTAATGCATGTAGTTCTCATTAATGCAGTACACAAACACCACATCATATTTTATGCTGTCATGCTCACAACATTCTTGCTGAGAAAAGGGCTGCTGCTCAATCTATATTTGCAACATAAGAAAGGAAATTGTTTGCCTCAAATTTCACTTTAAGCCTGAACCATGACTTGAAACTGGGTTTCCCCAGCTAGCACAGATTAGGACACCCAAAACGATCTTCCTATTTATTGGCAGATTTTGCTCTTCTTGTTCAATAATTCAGCCAAAACAGTCATTAAATTATTCCTCAATTTTCACAATTTATAAGCAACCCACGGACATACAACAAATCTTTTAAATATTTGCAAAGCTGTCAGTATTTGAAAAAGTCGCCATTTTCACACTGCCCTGAAAAACAGGACAAGAAAGGCCCACAAGAGCTCATCTCACCTGTGTGCCACCCCTGAAGGCAGGATCAGCCATTCCCATCTCATTTCTGTCAAACATTCCTCATTTGTACAGATTATTAAGCAATGAACACACTCAGCTTGTGATTAACATCAAAATGAAAGATAAGGTGCAATTGCTACCTTCAGAGCACTGCTGGCACTTCTGTCAGCCTTCATTTTAAAAACTACTGCTAGAGATCTGGAAGAGAGGTATGATTGCACTGCAGGGCCAGGCATCTCCACCGCCTTCCAGTATCTCCTGGAGTCACAGTAGCATGAGGTAAATTTGTGCTCCATGCTTATTTATCCAGTTCACAGATCAAGTGCTTAGAAATCAAGGGCTAGCAACAACCAGAAGTGAACAAAAAGACACCTATGAAGACAGAATCACTGCCTTTGTCTGTTTTAAAAGAGCTCTAACGATGGAGGCTGCGCAACTCAGCCACCTGATTCATGTATAACAGTAACAAACCTACAGATTGAAATGTCAGTCCTAAACAGTGTTACCTCTTGTCATATCCACAGTGATCATGGGAAATACATAATATTTCTCTTTGCAACAGGTTTTAAAGTTTCCATAGACTATTACATATAGGTTTTGTTTTGTTTTTTTTTTTAATCTTTTCTGGATTAAGTAATGCCGCGGCTTTCAATCTTTCTTCCTTGGTTGTAATTTCTAGATATGGTTCTGTTTATTTTCACTGCTCTGTTCTTTTATAATCTTTCCCCTGTTATATCTTTAACCTTCTTGAAATGCAGCTTTTTATTTGGGCACAGTGGAGACAGCAGGTGGAGCATCAAGCAGAAATAATTATTTTAGGCATTTTTATTCAAAGAAACTGTCAAGATGTTTATTCCTATCTGCAAAAGCTTAAAACTGCTAATCTGTGATGCACTGCAAACATCATATCTTTTTCTGGAGATCTGCTATCTAGCCAACATTCCCCAGCTCTTTGTGCAGCTGATTATTACAGCTTAAACCTAGAGCATTATCTTTATTGAACTGCAACCTAGTTTTTCCACTTTTCTCCAAACTGTCAAAGATCTCCAGTTTCTAATCCTGTCCTCCCACTGCCTCTTGCAGTTTTTATGTCATCTTCATATTTAGTCAGCGGATTCTTTTTCATCCAAGTTATTAATAAAAATACTGGGTAACTATAACCCAGGGTAAATCTTTCCTGAATTCTACTCAAAATATTCTTCTGCTTCAGCAGCAAACCACTGTTACTGTTCTCCAAGTGTGATTTTCCAACCAGGCTTTCACTCACAGCTACAGTTGCAGCCTGGCAGCATTCCTTTGGCTTTCTGAGGAGAATTTCCCATGAGTTATTGCCAAGACATGGTCAAGTTGGCTGCTTCTGCTCCATGCACGAGACAAGAGAAGGAAGGCAGGTTGATCAACCTGGATGGGTGCATTTTCTTCCTGGTAAACGCAGCTGAGAGTAATGCTCAAAACACATGAAGATCAACTGTGTCCCATGCAATGTGCTTGGTAACTAGGTATGAGAAAATGACTGTTTCATACGTAAGAAACCATTTACGGCAAACAATGGGAGTCACTGGGTGTTTGCAGTGTAATTAAACTAACTACCTAAGCATGAGCTAATAGATCAAAACAGATTTTCTGATCTTTTCTCAGATTTTAAGCCATCAAAAAACTGTCAAAATAAAGATCAGCAGGGAGCTAATAACCATCCAACTGTTTAGAGGTACATGAACACAACACACAACATACAAAAGTGCTCAAGCTTGAGTGTGTATTGATGATGCGAAACAAGTAATTGAGGATGACATCACAGATGTATGGTAGATTGCCATAACCAATGTAGGAATGCTGTAATGTGCACAAAATATTGTCACTGCACAGGCTGTTGGATGGCTTGACTGCTGAGATAGTTTGGGCTTATTGGCATTTTCTTTAAACAACTTTTTCTTAACTTCCTTTTCAGGTTTGTCTCCACGTGAGAACTTATCTACTATTTCTAACTTTACTAAAATTTTTCTTCCTGAAGCCCTCTGATTTTATATTGCTGTTCTCCTTTTGCCCTTTCCTACGATCATGAGCTTTATCGTTTCATGCTTAATGAAAACAGTCTCCCTAAAGCAAACTTATCAATTTTTGGTATCAGAAAATATTCTGAAATGAGATAAAACAGTGTAAATCTGGAAATAACACCACTGGCATTCATGTTTAAAAAAAAAAAAAAGTATAGACAGTTTTTGAGATCATTTGCAGTAGATAATCTTGATTTCCATCAATGATAGCAATCCTAAATTAGAGCTTTCCCAGTTTTTAAATGACTGTTTTAATGGTACTGTATCCTTTTTTCCTCCAAAGTTACAGCAGTAACTCACTGCCAAAGAAGCAGTACTTGCTATAAAAATGAGACCGCACCAATGTGTAAATCATTCAACTGGAAGCCAGGCCTTCCGGAGGAATGCAGATCTTCAGAGCTTTCAAATATTTTGTTCTTGCCTATGAGGCTAGAAGGTGGTAGGCTTGCTTAAAAGCAAAGAAAAAACAAAATCCAACTCTCCACTATGTTTCTTATACACTATTTCCAAATGGCAGATGCCTGGTATCTACTTTTCCACATATTATTCCAGTAAATCTATTTCAAATGTTGCTGTGAGTGAAAAAAGGTCATTCTAAGATTGACAGTCTGTTTATTTTATCATAGCATGTTTTTATATATACCCATGCCTGATGTCACATACATGCAAAGCTTTCACTCTCTTTCCCACACCCTACTTCCATATAAATGAACTCTAAACAGAAATAAAGAAACAACTACACACTCAACTCCTGACAGTTCAACAGAGGATGAAATAAAAGATGGAAAAAATACTAACAGAACTCCCAAGAATTCATTGAAAGGTTCATAACATGAATCACATCCTAATAGAAAGATGAATCTTCTAAACCATAAACTACTCAGTTTGTAATTGTATGCTTGTCATTTTAGGGGTAATCAATTAAAATCTGAGAGCTATAGTCACTGTTAAAACAGAAAATTAACTGAGATCTTCACTGAGATTTTTACGTTAGCTAAATATGAGGTGAAGTTGAAGAAGAAATTTAATTCTTCACAAAACAGCAGCAACTGCCTAAGTAGTATAGTTCAGAATATTGCCCAGATTCTTCCACCTAGCTTTAGCTACTCTGCTACAGGGAGTAGCTGAGGAGAATATTCATTGTGCTCCCATGGCTGCTGAAGATGGCTCCAGCGGTGCCAGCTCTTAGGAGAGGATTCAACTCACCTAAGATTCAACACAGTCTTTGAATACATCCATCTCTCCCCTGACTACAAACAGATATGCAAGAGACTAGCACCTCATGTGAATGCTGCACTTCTGAAAATCTTCTGGGTAAACCTCACCAGCAGAAAACCATGAGGAGGCTCTGCAGACACTTTAAATATTAGGACTATATTCTGCATCTTTGCCTCCAACTCAATAATAAAACTCCTTTGACTCACACATTCAGTGACTTAATTCATTAAAATCTGAGACAGTTTTATTTGAAATGCCTATCATCGTCTACATGATTTTTCTTTAAATACTCAACATTAAATAAACACTTTAAAAATTTAAAGCAGATCTAAAAATTTCTATTAATGTTGCTCCAGATTCTGTTGTTGTTCCGAGGATTTTGGTATAGCCATTCTGGGTTTGTGGCATTGTCACTATAAAGAGAATTCAATTTTAGAAAATATGAAGAGACCTAGTTTAAGAAAAACACATCTGCAGCTAGCTCCTTCCAGTAATAAAAAGTCTAAATGATTATTCAAAAGTGGTTCATGAATGGCTTTTAAAATTCAGGTAATAAAAAGGGTCAATGATTATTCCAGAAAGGTTCACGATTGGATTTTAAAATCCAAAATTAAAATTAAAAATAAATTAGGCAAGAAAAATTTCTGAACACTTCCTGAACTAAAGGGATGGATGGGAAACTCAAACCTGTAACTATGAAACAGAATAATTTATGGTTGGTTGAGCCAGAAATATACCTTTATTTCAACCTGCATGAACTGTACTTCAACCTGTATGTATATACCACAATTCTAAAGTGTCCATTCTCCAACAGAATGTGGAGAGTCTGAGGTTCCATTTGTATATAATCATCCTTGAAGTATTTTTGGGTGGTAGCAAGAATGAACAAGAAATTGATCTTAAAATCATTTTGAAATACAACCTGACAATTACAAGTTTAGACTGCTTGACACAACCAAATCATTTGCTACATTTGCTGGCTTTCAGCACATGGAACAGAGACAAACGAGGATATATTTCTGTTCTCCATGCAAAAAAGAAAAAGTTAATTTTAAGTCCAACTTACTGTGACACAGAAACATCAACAGTCAAAGAAAACTAGCAATTACATAAAAAAAAAAAAAAACTCACGTCAACATGAAGCCAGAGGTCATGCTTTTCACAGATATCAGCAATTTTATCCAGAGGATCAAATGCTCCCAATACTGTTGTGCCTGCAGTAGCACAGACAAGAAATGGTGCTGACCCCTGCAATAGGATTCAAAACAAAAAATTGTCATTCACACTGCTCAGTTCCTCCGGTATATTTGGAAAGCTGAAGTATAACAAGGTCGTGGAAAGTAGGACAAAGATATGACAGTCTACATTTTCATTTCCAAGCACAGAGAGCCTCATGCAGAAGGTACTGCATTTAAAAATGCTGACTCTTAGGAGAAAAAAAAAAAGGCATTTCCAGCTAACACCATCACAGTGCAGACTTCACCAGCTTCAGACTGTTATGACAGTTGCCAGTTTCATCAAGATGAAAGCAGTCTGGATATTGGACATCTCTCTTTATACACTGATTTTCATTTCTCAGTCTTCCACATTTTACTACCCTATTTGCTGCCATTCTGCCAAACACAAATCAAGCTATTAGTTCAGCCAGCAGGCTACCTGCACAGGGAAGTGACTCACCCCTCCAGGGACTCACCTGTGCTCCCTCTACAATACCTACATTCTTTGCCAAGGGAAGAGGAACCTTTAGTTAGGGAACATGATTTGCCTTAGGCACTGGCATATACCACAGCTGGGACAACCACTATCTGACCCTAATGCCTGGTCTACAGCAAAGTGCTATCCTCCCGCCCCCTCTCCTGTCTAGAAAACCAGAAGGGCTGTCCGTGGCAACTGAACGTTAGTAGAAAGACCACTGGGAATCTGACAGTTCTAAGATTAGAAAGGTGGGATAAGAAAAACTTTTGTCAGGTTGCAGACTCAGACAACCACCACAAGACATCCATTTTGGTTTCAGTGGCTTTACTCATTGCTGTCCTATTCACCCAATACCAGGGGCACAACAACAGCAGCATACTAGGTCAAATACAACAGCTTGCACCTACCCTTGCAAATGTATGTGCCTGTGCCTGCTTAGAAGCAGAAACTGAAGCAATGAAAAGAATTGGTGAGGTTTGTCACAACTTCATGCAAGTGAGGGCATAAACCCTAGCAATGACTGTCCAATCTCATGCACTGTAAGTACATATTGGAGCAACTCCTCTGCTCATTTCAGTATCTGGCCCACAGTATGACAATGCAGCTACTGAAGAGGCGCTAACGTTGTTATTAAACTGTATAATCTGTGATCCCTGGAGTTCATTTGCAGCAAATTAAATCTCTCAGATGATGTAAGTCTCTGTGCTGATGTAACTCAGTGTAGCTTCACTGAAATCAGACATCAGATGAAAACCAAACTCAACATGCAAATCTTTCATGTAGCTTCACTTCAGCTGACATCCGATCTCCTTTGTTTTCCTCTTTTTTAAGTGTTGCCTCTTTTAAACATCTACTACACAGACAAGCAGGCTTGATTCACATTTACATTCTGACAGTTCCATAGTTCTTTAACAGTGGTTAAAGAATGGCGCATAATTATGATGTATTTGTATTTTAAAGTTTTCTTACAAATTGCTAAAGCAGTGAAAAGTAGCCTTGGAATATACTAAAATTAATCCCATACATTCACAGAGAATTACCAGCCTATAATTCACTTCTTGGTCATTCATTCTTACTACAACCTACAATACAAGTCAATCAAACTTACAAAACAGCCTGAAGCTCAAGTACAAAATACTTTTTAGTGAGTTGAAGACTTATCTGCTGCACTTAGCAGTTTCTGTTAGTGTTCTCACCGATTTTCTCCCACAGCTATATCACAATGACACAGCCTCCCCAGCTGCCAGAAAGTAGCATGACTGAATATGGGGACAAGTCTAGGATCTCTACAAACCCAAAAGATCATTGCCACCTTTGCATTTTTCCACAAAGAAGGGAATCATGTTTTTATTCTTCTTGCCAATAAAGTTAAACAGATCTTCTAGACTAAATTCTCTTAAAAAAAGGCCTAAGACACTTGCTATTCACAGTGAACATTTTGTGCTCCTGTCACCGATGAATACATCCTCTGTTGTTTAAGAGTCATTTGAATATTCATTGTGAGCACTGAAGTGTCCTTCTGTAAAAAGTTGTAAAATAGCACTTTATCAAGAACAGACACATTACGGAAGCTCCGGTGAAATGAAAAACTTCTAGCATGCCTGTAACTTCCATTAAAAGGCTAGCAAAATAGTAAGTGCTTCTCAAAGGTAGCACTTGTATGAGAGGAGCACTTTTATATAGAACATCATTTAGAACACAGCACTGTACTGAAGCTGACTTCTTTTTTTAATAACATAAATGCCAGGTGATCTTTTTCAATAACCACCAAATTACACCAACAAACAAAATTTCCCAAGAACAGAGTTCATTCTCCTGTCTGCCTGCTTTCTCTTGCTCCATACTTCAGTTCTTTTTTTCCCCCTAAATTGCTCAAATTAGTAAAGTACAGACTGTATTCCATGGATGACGCAAGCAAGAGAGTTTCCTAGGTAATTAAGGACAACATGTGTCATTAGTTATTCTATCTAGCATGAAACTCGAAGCGGAGATGTATGGCAGAAGATGTATCTAGGGAAGGTTTTAGTGAAAGCTGTTGTGGCCACACCAGTGCGTGACAGGATAGCACTGTCATGCTGTTTCTATCAGCCACAATAGTTCCCAAAGCAGGATCTCACAGTAGGCAAGATCCACACCAGGGACACTGCACTAGCTCCTTAGTATTCCCAGATCATGGACTAAGGGCTGAGGTCTGAATCCTGCTGCTCTAATGCACAAATTGGAAATGAGGTGACCTAAGCAAGACAAACGAAGATCTTCTGTGCCTTAGAAGTCACATGCAGCCCTCCAAACTCTCTAAAATAAATTATGCTGACAATAGTAAGTGCTATCTTACAGATTGTGGGGATGTACGTTAATGTTGTCCAAATACACTCATCAGAGTATTTCCAAATGCTGCCCTTTCACTTTTTGCTTGGCAAAATCCCTATGGGAAACAAGGCACAATGGAATCCCTGCACTCTTCCTACAGCACTAGGAAGGACAAAATTTAGAATTTGCAGCATGTACGATACTTTCAGAGACTAAGCCGTATCTTACAGCTCTTGCTCACTGCAGAGGCTACAATAGCTGCCTACTGCATCCTTTTCATTTAATAAAGATTAAGGGTAAAAGAAATCCTAGACTTAGAAGAAATGTGCTAAATACTTCAGAGCAGTGTTGTACTCAGGGTTTTCATCAGTAGTAAACACCCCATAGAATTTTACTCCCCAGAAGAGTATAATACTTAAGAGCCTTGGCTAGCTTCACAAGTTTGGGGCAAAAGGATTGCACCTGTAAAAAGAACACTGGTATATTAATTGCCCTATTTTTAAGATTTCACTCACTCATGGTTTTCCTTCCTTTCACTTGGACACAAGCACACAGTCTGCATGCACTCCTCCTCTGTCTTTCATGCTTTCTCTCCCCCTCTCACCTCTTTCCTGGCCCGTTGGACTTGTTTCTCCAGTTCCTCAGGTATCATCTTACCTCTAAGGGACACAGATTTAAAACTTTTTCAGTTACATTCAAATAGCTTGGTTAGTACAGCACTACTGCATTTAAAAAATCTCAGAGACCACAAACACAGCATTTGCTTGCTTACCTTTCATCTGTTTTGACGAAGTAAACATTCTCTGTACCAATACCCAGGAAAGAGGCTGCCTTCTTCATGGAGTAATGACACTGTAAATGAAAGAGGCATGAAAAGAATAGTGAGAACACAAAAAGAAAGAAAATTCCTTAGCATAGGAAGACAGTGACACTGAAATCAATTGAATACCAGCTAACAGTCATAACAACAGTATATCCTAACACAAAAAGCAAATTGACAAAGCTATGCAGTAGAAAGACATATTGTATTTAAAAATTTATGACACTGAAGAGCAAGGAAAATAAAACAAAACAAACAAGATGTGCACCATGTTTAAAATGTGGGCTTTATGACATGAATTTTTTAAGCTGATTCTGTATTAGTATGAAAATTAGAAAATTTGAAGTGTCATCAGGACAGAATGATTAACTGTTTCAAAATGTTTAAATAGAAATGAAACAAAAGTATTATTAAGTGTAAAAGGCAAATGCACAAGAAGGTCCAAAAGCTATTTAACTCAGAAGTCTTTAAATCCATATGGATTTTGCAAAAAAGTTCCACTTTGGACCAACCTACATTTTATTATTTCAGCAAAGAATTTTAGCTAGCTCTTGTCACAGAGATGCCTGTGAATGAATGCAAATGAGTACTGATACACATTGCGCACCTCTCACTTCGCACTGAATAAAAGGCATTAGTGTATGAAGCCTTTAAAGTGACTGTAAAAGATGCCCCTTCACCCACTTAAAGTATGTCAGAAACAAGGTTTTAGTCAATCAGAAAGCAATAAAATGACTCAAGTGAGAAGGACATTTGAGCTCACAATCCACTCTGTCCATTTTTTTTGTTAAACAAATATTAAAAAT
The DNA here is from genome assembly GCA_013396635.1 of Penelope pileata. NCBI lineage: Eukaryota > Metazoa > Chordata > Aves > Galliformes > Cracidae > Penelope > Penelope pileata. The sequence continues at coordinate 155,697 of WBMW01005147.1, read as the reverse complement.
ATCTTAGCTTACTGTCTTTCCAACATTCAACTTATAAATTAGGGCCTGCTCTATGTGTTGTTCAGCATAACTGCATGTTGTTGTTCAGCAATAACTGCATTTTGTCTCATTCCAAAATAAAAGTACGTTCACCTCACACAGCTTAATCCATTTTCAAGTGTAACCTGGGAATTCAAGACACAACAGCCCTCATAATCTGAACTCATTCTGAGCTGTCAAACTCTAAACAACCTGCAGCATGATAAATGTCTACCCACTCATATCAGTAGAGTTTTGAGAGTATTCAGCACCTTATACGACTACATAGTTCTCTTCTCAGAATCAAGATCATCCAAGCCTTGGATTACCACTTCTCAAAAAATAAAATTGGATTTTTTTTCACATTATTACTGAACAGTTAAAACAACCCATATTCCAGCAACCGTGAAGATGTCTAGAATTGTTACTTTTCACACAGGAGGTGAAGCCAGGTGGATAATTAATTCCATTTTCTTCCAGAGAGTTCACATAAATGGAGTTACTGCAGAACATAATTATGAAAAATGTACAACATTTTAATGTGTGGGTATGAATATATTAGGGATATTAAAGCCTGTCACGCTTATTTTGATGAGATGGATCATCTCAGAGGGCTCTTTTTCTTCTTGACAAAAAGCTTTTCTCCTCACCATTGCACACTTTTTAAATAAAAGCATACAAAATATAACCTGATAGTATCAGGTAGTTCTAAGAACACTTGATTTTGCAACACGACACATTCACAAAGCCTTTAGGACTCATTCATTTAGACTGCTACAAAAATAACAAGATACATAGGTAGATAATTAGCTTTACATCACATCAGTAATAGTAATAATGATTGTAGAATGGCTATGTTTTGCTCAGTAGAAGTTTGGAGATGCTTTCAACTACTTAGTGAATCATTTAAAATACCAGTAGCTTCTGTCACTGATTTCTGTCCATTAGGGTCAAATGAAAGCTATGAATCACAAGGAATAATAAGATCGCTTCAAATTCAGAAAGCTGTAGACCTGCAAAATCAGTGTACTAATAAAGAAGCAATCACCAAATCAAATATATTTTTGTAAAAAATTGTCCAGGAGAATGGGAGAAAGATAAACTTGAAGACTTGAGAGGTTATATCAAAGAGCAGAAAGGGGGAAGAATAGAGAGAAGAGCAAAACAAAACAGGCTGCTGGGTGTATTATTTATCACATTTACGAGTACTTCTGTTCCTCCTTCTGTCCTACTGAAGACCTGATAAAATTTGGTAGGTTTACAGTAGGACAGAAAAGGGACAAGGTGTATATTCTTGCTGAGGGTGCATCTCACTGTTGATGCCATTCAATATCTTCATCAATGACACTGACAGTGAGATAGAGTACACCCTCAGCAAGTTTGCAGATGATACCAAGCTGTGTGGTGTAGCTGACATGCCTGAGGGATGGGATGTCATCCAGAGAGACCTGGACAGGATTGAGCAGTGGGCCCAGGAGAACCTCATGAGGTTCCACAAATCCAAGTGCAAGGTCTTGCACCTGGGCTGTGGCAACCCTCGCTATCAATACAAGCTGGGGGATGAAAGGATAGAGCACAGCCCTGCCAAAAAGGAGTTGGAGGTTCTGGTAGATGGCAAGTTGGACATGAGACAGCAATGTGCCCCCACAGCCCAGAAAGCCAATCATGTCCTGGGCTGCATCAAAAGCAGCGTGGCCAGCAGGGCGAGGGAGGTGATCCTGTCCCTCTGCACTGTGCTAGTGATACTTCACCTGCAGCACTGCATCCAAATTGGGATCCCTCAGCACAGGAGAGACATGGACCTGTTGGAGCACATCCAGATGAAGGCCACCAAAATGATCCAAGGGATGGAGCACCTCCCCTACCAGGACAGGCTGAGAGAGCTGGGGCTGTTAAGCCTGGAGAAGGCTCTGGGGAGATCTGATAGCTGCCTTTCAGTATCTAAAGGGGGGCTATAAGAAAGAGGGGGACAGACTCTTTAGCAGGGTCTGTGGTGATAGGACAAGGGGAAATGGTTTCAAACTAAAAGGGGAGATTTAGGTCGGATTTAAGGAAAAATTTTCTTTACAGTAAGGGTGGTGAAGCACTGGAACAGGATGCCCAGAGACATGGTGGAAGCCCCGTCCTTGGTGACATTCAACATCAGGCTGGACAGGGCTCTGAGCAACCTGATCTAGCTGTAGGTGTCCCTGTTCACTGTAGGGGAGCTGGACCAAAGGGCCTTTAAAGGTCCCTTCCAACTCTAAAGATTCTATGATTCTATATTACAACACAGACTTGAGATGTGTTTCCTTTTTCTCATCAAAGTAATCTTTCAGAAATATCGATTGAAAACATACAAGAATTTTCTTTTTTCACTATCGTAACCAGAAGCCTAAATTGCACCACATCATTTTAAGAAAAAATATAGCAGAGAACATTTAGCAGCTCCAGTCACAACAATGTCAATTAGTTCATTTGTTGATAGTGCCATTTCCAAAAAGGAGAAAGGAATACTCAGATAAAATATATTATTTGTATCTATATTATATATAAAATATCAAGTAATAACTTTTAATACTATGAGTTCAGACTACTCTTGCCATGCCTTTTGTGATTTTGATTGGACATATTAACTAATATAATAATTGCCATTAGGAGTGAAAAACGAATGCCATTAAGCACAAGATCAAACCAAAACAGTGCATTTAAGATGTGCTGCTGTACTGTTTTAACATTAGCTAGACTGTTTTCTTTTCCTAATAAGATTTGCAAAGAAAAGGTACTTTCCCCCTACGCTCATTAAAACAGAAGATAAATTTGTTTTCTTGATTTTGAAGAGTTTCCTAGAAACATGATTGCATAAAGCGATCACATTATTGCGAGATGGTTTTATTACTCATTTTTCTCTGTGGTAATTTCAACAGAGGACAACATGGTGAGTTAAAGTTGTGTTTTTCCACTTTATTACTTTCATGATCAAGTTGCATTGGGGAGGAATTTAGTTTCATTGCATCTACAAAATGCTCGTATCAGCAGGTACATTTCAACTGTTTACCCATACACTCTTCTACTCTCAGTTACCTCAAATTTAGCAAATTCCTACCTTTCAGATCAGAATAAAGTTCAAATGGATAAAAATGGTAAGTAGGTGGGCTGTGTTCTACAACTACAGTTGTGTTCAGGTGCTACAGAAACTCTAACCATACTTTAAGAAAGTGAGATTTAACACTTTCTTTACTACCACCACAGTCTCAAGAGGAATCACTCTGTAACTGTCCAGCAAGAGAGCTACAGAAAAGTAGCATGTTCATGGAATATCACAATAATTTAAGGTAGTTTAGTATTTTACTTGCAGGAACAAAGAGCACGTTTTTGCTGAAGACCAAATGGAGCATGTGAGGACCTTTGTTGTGCCACACACTAAACATAGACCTTCATATTATCCACAAAACTATGAAGAATACATAGCCCCAAGGTCACACAAAATTAAGTCACTGACAAGTCCGTCCATTCCCCTGCACTTCAGCAAGGCAACTCTTCCAGTCTGCCAAGCGCTAGACAGAAACTGTGGGACTTGGCAACATGAGGCAAAAATAATTTAATTTCAACAGTGCTGAAGCCAAGCCCTAAAACAACACAAGTGCCTTGAGCTGACAGTGTATTTTGACTCCTCATCAATACTCTCAGTTCATTAAAGTCTCGTGGCTTCTCCATGCCAACACTATTTGCCTTAGTCACTTTAAAGCTAAACACAGGCCGCCACATCTCCATTATCATTTTTTTTTAATCACTTGCTTGCACAATGCAAAACAGGTCTCTGCCCTCCAAGTACTTCTTCAGAATAAAAACAGTAAAACTAAACAATCCTCAAAGTAAAAGCATACAATAAAAAATGAAGTATGTGACACGAGCATTTATGTACTTCTTTTCAGCAATGGCCTTTTATTAAATACACTTTCAATAACAGGACATATCTGAATTAAACTAACTTCCAAAAGGTAACATAACTTGGACACTCAGTACAGATGGCAATTTTACAGCAAGTGGTTACTGAGTACTAAAGACAGAATGGTTTTGTGAATCAAGCAAGGTATTACAGATCAATAACATTGCCTTAGAAGTAATTTAACCTATTTTTTTTTCTCTGTGATTTACGGTTAGGGTCTGGTGAAGCAAAAATACCAAAGTAAATGAAATTTGTTTGTTTTGCCTTGAGTGCACTTGTATTTAAACCTTGCACTGAAATCAAATGTTACTTCATGATGAAAATTCTATATGCTTCATTTCAGAAGCATTAAAATGTCTCAACACCATTTTTTCCTCTTCAGCTATTTTAAAGGTGAAATGCAATGAATGGTACGAACTGGTACATGGTTTTCATACACACATTTTTCAGAAAGAAAAAAATAAATGTTTGGCCTTAAAAAACATACTACTTAGGGCATTTGGATTAATTAAATTTCTGGGACAACTTACATAATGATTGCGTCTCTTAGATCTCTTCAAAATAAGTCTCTCTTGTCTATTTACCCTGCAAACTGTTTGGGGCATAAGCTTGTGAGCTACAATTATGTCAGTAACTACATATACCCTATTACAATGGGGTCCTCACCACCACTGGAACTTTAATACGGTAGAGTTTGTGATAACACTTCTGCAATAATCCAGCAAGTAACTTAAAATTGGAAGGAGAAGTGAGAAAAAAAAAGCCTCTAAAAAAAGAAGTTAGCTTCAGAATAAGTGTATGAACCATTTTCCATGGGCAATTTGAGCTGATATTACTCAAAAACTTTAGAATTAGCCATATTTTCCTATTATTTAAATAAGAACTGTCTCAAGATTCAGCAGGTTATGCCCAAATATTTTGTGGCAGGTTTGGTTCTCTACCACAGACTCTGTGATCAGATATAGGGCAGAGTGGTAGCCGCAGAGAGCCAGTTCATAAGCCCAGAAGAGCTCAGCTCAGTATAAACTTTGACATCTTGCAATAAAAAACTTTTGACTTCTGAAACCAATACATGGTTCATGCTAGACTTTATGCTGTAAGAAATCAAAAGCTGCAGACCTTCACAACATCCCACATGCATTTGTCTTCAGGTTTGCCCCATGTACAACCTCTTCTTCTACTGTGGTCTTCTGGTCATGGTCAAACAACATGAGAGTTTCTGTAGGAAAATTTATCATCAAACTCCTCCAGACAGGTCAGATATTTCACCTCATTCACTGATGGCAAATTCACTGTACCAGGGTCCCAATCAGACATGCAATTGGTATAATTTTGCAGCTATTGAAAAATGAAGTTCGTTGTTAGACACTTTAGAATGAGTACAAAAGCTTTTTTGCTGTTTTTACCTCTTCCGAAGTGAACAGGACTAGTCTTGGCAAACCTGAGAGCCCTTTTTCTTTTATCTCTGGACAAAATCTGTATCTTGCTAAGTTCATAGCATACATATTAGAAACAGAGCCACCTGCAAAAAGAGACACACAAGTACCATATTAACCAGTCCCAGCACCTTTCCTGTGTCTGAGTGATTGACCTATTAGGAAAAAAATAAATCACATAGTTAGCCTATGGACACATCCATCATAACTTAATTCCTCCCCAAAAAATATGCAGATACAAGGAATTGCATCATGAAAGGAAACAGAGCTGGAACGAACGCTCTTTGGAGATATTTCCCAAAGAAGTAAGAACTGTGCTTAAACCGTTCTCCCTGATGGAGAGCACCCTGCAACAGCACCTTCTGATATACATCAAAGCAGCACCAGCTCAGCCACCTGTGTTGAGTGGGATCTGGAAGATCTGCAAGGTATAACCTGGACAGGTTTTATTTACTTAAAAAGAGAAGAAGGAAGGAGAAGAAAAGTCTTACATAAAACTAGCATTAAAAGGTATAATTCATTTATCTATTGGCAGTATCTCAGTAAGTTTGAATTAAACCAGTCTGCAGTAAAAGCAAAGATTCTACTGAAAGTATACATCAAATATGGCATGAAGAAATCCATATCACTAATATACTTTTCCATATGTTTTTCAGGGAATTTTAGTTTATTTATTTTTTATTTTCCTACTACTCATACGTAGGATAGAATTCCTGACCTTCCTGTTTCACTTTTGAAGGGGGAGCACTAAATGCATTTCCTAATTTAAGTTCCTTTCCCATCCCTAACCTAGACACACAAACTTCACATCCAACATAATAACTTGGAATTTGAATAATCTGTGGAATAATACAATGCTTTGTTATTTCCATACATGGGAATGGAATGCTGCTTTACAGAATATTTGAAAAATGAGGCCTATCAAGAAGCTTCAGAAATCTTTGTATGATGGGCCTATTCATAACATTTCAAAAAACTACCAAAACTCAAAGAATTAAGTTCATGACAAATCCACTAAAACAGACTCTGGCTCCCACATGTGATAGGCAGACTAAACATACCAGTGCCTCCAGGCACCACTGGCTGGTGTCAAGCAACTACATCAGCTCCCTGCCTATCATCCAGTGACTCAGTCCAATAAAGCTATTGGTATTGTTAGTAAGGTCAAGAAGAGCTTCTGTTATAAACAATTCATTTCCCTACAATCACATTTCTTGTAGAACTGTTTTCATTCAGTTGCTGATTCACAGAATTATTTCTAGAAGACATAAAGTAAGCCTGGGCACAATAGTTTCCATGCATTTTCAAATATTCTACACAAATAAATGTCCATAGAATTACTGTATCAGATGGTTTATCATGACTCATCTTGAAAATGTGAACTGCTCTTACCTGGGTTAAATATGCCATCACCTTCTTCCCAGCCTATGAACTCAATCATTTTCTTGATGACTGCTTCTTCCACTAACAGAAACACAGGGGATACTTCATATGTATATCTGAACAAAAATAAAAGCATCACAATTGGTATCAAGCTTACAGAAGTCATGTCACAGAATCTTGTTAAAATTAGATAAAGAGGTTTCTTGTACCTTTTTCTAATGTATCAGAAGCTGATCACCAACAGCAGTAAAACTCTAAACTAAAAACGCTATGGATCTGACCCAGAAGAGCAATACTTCCTGACAGTATTACATTGACAGTTCCACTCTCAAAGTAATACTGCAGTGTGTGATTTTAACGTAGGTCACAATGCTTGAACTTCAGCTATAATGATCTATTGCAAGCAGCAATGACATTTTTGCTTAGGCTTTACATCTGCAAGTAAATGGTAGACAGGTAATCATTTGCACTCAACTCTGTGCAGAGTGCTTTAAAGCAACTAAAGAACTAAGTAAGCTTGATTATTTCATTTTTATATTTTTATGTACTAAGAAAAAGAAGACTAGATTTAAAAGTGTTAAAAAATAAAGATCTCTCATCAGCTCATAAACCAGAAAAATCATCAGCTTCGCCAAGTTTCTCGTGAGCTATTCAGCCAATCCAGACCATATTCTTTCCCAAATTCCTGCATCGTTTCTACCTCCTCTGTAACACTGAAAACAGGAAAACAGAAAATCACAAGGCGGGGGGGGGAGGCGGGGAGAGGAGAGGGAAGACGTTACTTCAAAAAGTATGCTAGATTCATTATTTAGAGTACAAAGAACTACACTTACACACTTGGGTTTAATGCTTCAGTAATGAAACGAGCCACTAATGAGTAATAATCTATTCCAGCATACAGCTGATTGAAAAATCTCGGATGACCTGAAAATATAGATGAAAAGCAAGCAGTGACAGAACGTACATGAAAAGAGAATGTATCACAGGCTCTCTTGACTGAATGCTGATCACTGTTAACCATGATTCATTCCATCATTCTCCCAGTATTTTATAGACATACTGCCCTTGTTTTAGGTTAGACAATCCTTTGAAAGTAAAACTTAGAAGCATTTTTAGGTCCCAAAACAAGATTTGAGCGATGTAAGTAGTGCACAGAATAAATGTGTGTTATTCACAAGCTTTACAATGAAAAAAGAAGTGATTGACAACTGACTATGCACAGTAGCCTTTAACAGTGGTCTCTGTAGGACGCAATGGATGTTCACCCAAGTTTTGCTAAGCAATAGAACACAGGAACCTGCCAATCCCAGGCAGCTCTGCCTGTACTCCACCAGTCTCAGTACTGATACAGGGAGGCAGCATAACAGCTTGGAAAATCCTGCTGCAGACTGAAGAGTGAGAAGGAATCGTTTACTTGCCCTGAAACACCAAAATAACTAAATTATGAGAAAAAAATCTATACTATTGCTGACAAGAAAAGCAAGTCAGTTCAGCAATGGGGTCACCACCTAAATTTTAATCCATAGCATTGTACTTCTACATGCAAAACCAGGCAAACTGCATGGCTCCATGCCTATTATATCTGAGGCTTCAATAAATGTTTATACTTAGACTAAAAACTGTTCACACAGCAGATTTTTCACACTTTATATTCTTTCTAAAGTGACAGTATAACAAATGAAAATTTGAAAGCAGTTTGCAAAAGTGAGATAAACAGAATGCCTTCCATTAGCTCTGTAATGACATCTCCATATTGTTAATGTACTGCCCCTTTAGATCAGTATTACTACTTTCAGAGATATGATCATCCTCAAAATTATTTTATGCTTTTACTTACTGTAGCAATAGAGACTGTAGTAAGGAATGTGCCCCGGAAATGCACAGCTATTATATCACATTTCCTTCTCATTTTCTGATCAATAACACTATTTCCCATACATCCGTTTTTGTTGATTGAATTATACCTCACTTGCTGCAGAAAGGTTACCCATAGAGAACCAATCTTGCAGAGATGTCGTGTACCATCTCTGAAACATTGCAGGCTCTCTTCTCACAGCATCTGGAATGGGAATTACTGCCTATCAACAAATTAACACCCTACAAGACTATTGCTCAATAGAGAGCAATAGCAAATGCAGGATAATCATCACTAAGAATGCATTCTTATTTGTTCAAGGGCAGTGATGGTGATTGCACTCCTCACCACTCAGCATGAAATTACATACAAAGATCTTTCTACTGTTTGTTTTGTTAGACCGTTATATCATACATGTCTAGGCAACTTTCACAAGACTTCAAAAAGACAGAATCTACCATTAACATCAATGGCATTAGGAGAATTAGTTTTTGGTTAGTTTTCTTTAACAACACCTTTTAGGCAATCACAGACACCTATCATGACCTGCATTCAGTCAAACAAGTGAAACACAACCAAATATTTGCATATTCGTATAGGCAAGTACAAAGCAAATATTCAAATCCCTAGTTTCCTGAAAGGTAACAGAGGTAATAAGCACTATCCTATCTTCCTAGGTTAGCATATAACAAAACTATTTCATTAGAAGTTGCATTCTTACTAGTTTTGACACTGTACTGTATCACATCCTGGCAGATTTGCAAGAGTTTCTGATGGGATTCTCCAGTGTCCCTCATTTCCAGATCAAGAATCTTCTTCAGTGTTTCAGGGGCCCGCCATTCACAAACCTAATGATGGGTAGATGGGAGACACCAACAGTGAACAGGTTAGCTAAAAGGAAGACAGTTATAAAGATGCCAGGTAAGCACCGTGTTCAGCACTGTTTTCCAGAACTGCCCACTGGAGTGCAGCAGGCCACCAAGACAATATGTCTGCTAAGCTGCTCTCATGCAATCTTGGTTTTATCTCATCTCAGGTATTCCTTGACTGTAAAAATTAGAGTGGGGAAGGCTGAAAGGCATAAAAGATTGGGAGAAGGCGTGCCTGTTTAAATGCTGCAATTTAAAGAGTCAGCCTTAAGTCATCCAGCTCTGTTGCTGATGGGTTATGTATTCTAGCTAGGAGTGAGAGGCCTACCAGTCAAATTCTGCCCTTAGCTAAGGATTTGTAACACCAGCACTTTCAGATGCTATTCTGCCCAGAGGTGGGAGCAATCTCTGCATGCTCAAAGGCAAGCATGCTTCATTTTCAGGTTCCCTTCCAATACACCCACTTAAGCATGGGTTCTGTGAAACCCAGGGCAATCTCATAATATTGCCCTTCCACGGTGGAACTGCATCCACTGTTCCTTCTTCTCTAATACCAGTGCCTCTGAGGAGCAAACAGCTCCCCACACCCAAAACAGGAAAAACACTGCACCCATTTGTCAGCTCAAAGAAAGTCACCATTGCACTCCGAAACGATAAATAAATAAATAAATATTATTTTCTGACAAATAGGTATACTAACTGTGTTATTGAAAGGTTTTCATGATTTGACTTGACACAGGCTAGAAGCAACTCTGAGGCTACTTGAAGTGCAATAAAATACAGCTACAAAAAAATTGATTTATTGTTCATTATCTCTGCCACAACTTTTCAACAAAACTCTATGGGTTTACCTTTTCTGTAACATCATCAGCTTTCTGGATTACTTCTTCCATTATAATCTTACAGGCCTCTTCCAGAAATTTCTCTCCTGATTTTGAGTCAATTATTGGACCATTTAGGACAACTCCATCCACCAAGACAGCATTCTTCTTCTTCTGGAGTACATCCTGCTTGCAAGTATCAACTATAGGATAAAAAAAAACTCTGCATTAGACAAGACCTGGACACCTACATCCTAAAATACAAAATATTCTTTCATTGCTGAAGACTTAGTGAACATAAGGAAAAAAAATCATACCATCCTAGATTTTGGTGGAATCATCTTTACAGACAAAAACAATGAGCTTGTATTACTTTAGACCTAGACTGGTATTGCATACATAATAACAGCCAACTGTATGGTATTTACTGCTTTCTGTAGCATACAAAAGCGTGCAAGACATTTTCCAAACTCAGAGAAAAACACAACTGTGGCCTACAACATGATACAGCTGGATAGACAGAAATGAAGTGTGAGATAACAGGCACTTCTTAGCTGAAAATGTTTCTCTCCTGTTCCCCCTTTTTCCATGATACCACTCCCAGCTTCGTTTTCCATATCTTCATGTTGTCACTTCCCACCAGCCAGCTGTGCTGCAGAGTTCTCTGTGTCTTCGGCAGTTGCACTGATCCCACCTCCACAAAGATAAAACCTCTTGAGATTGCAATCAATATTACATATCTATACTTCTCTCTTTTCTGCCCTTAAGTGACTTCATTCATGACAGCATTCATGACAGCATCTTGCTGTGCATATTATCTTGTTTATTCACTTCTCCAATGGTGATCTCTTTCTCCCCCTTCATCTTTGTCCATGACACACTCTCTCGATGCGCTGCATAAGCACAGTACTACTCCCTTTACATTACTTCCGAAAGCACATCCAAAATGTAGGACGCTGGACAACAGTGACAACCACGTATCCATTTCATGTATTGATTTCTTACAGGAAGATCAGGACTCTAGTTTTAATCAACATGAGGATACAGACGAAAGTGAGACATTAGGAGATATCAAGGGAACAGACATTTGAAACATTATAGTGTTGAAAGAAGAAGCGGTAACTAGAACATCCAAACTACCTGAGTTACATACAGCATTAGCACACTGATCTAGCCCTAGAATATCTATGACCTATGAAGCCAGGCAGCATTGCCTTGGAGAGTTTTCTTCAGCCAATGCTACACTGAAGATGTTGAAAGGGTAAGAATGAATGAAGGAGAACATTTTATGCCCCAGACTTTACCATCTGCTTTGCTTTTTTCTCTAGTTGAGAAATGCACGTGAAAGGCAGCTTTTTCACAAGTGTACATAAGCAATTGAATTTCCAGAAGACCGTGGAACAGTTTGACACATTCATTGTGCTCGTGCAGGACAATATAGAACGACAGTGCTGTCTAGAAAGGTGGAGGAATTCAGAGTTCATTGACTGAAAGAAACCCTTTCAATCCCATAACTCAGAGTAGCTATTCACTTTACTTTCACATATTAGGATAGGTATCACAAATAACATCAAATTCTAACATTAGATGGAACCTCAGGCTTCCCATAATTGAGACACCAAGCTTTTGCATTTCTGAAATTATTTGTATTCTTAATCCAAAACAACATTTAGCTGAAAAGAATGGCCTTTTGCATATCGTTTACAGGAGAGGCGTATGTTCTCATGGGACATATTCAGAGCTAGCAGGTAAACAGCATTCCATTTTCAACAAGGAAAGAATGAAAATATCCCTTACATCAGAAAGCTCAGTTCTCATCATGTTTCCTAGTGCATCACAGCAGGACCATTGTGTAGAAATTGGAAGCTTTAAATAAGCCTTAAAGGTTTCTCTCTGAAAACACAAGCTAGTAGGTTAACTTTATGAGGCCTTAAACATCAGGTATTAACGACTGGGAAGACACCAGGTCTTTGGGCAGACAGAACAGGGACTATTTTTGGATTAACAGTCAGTTCTTTTATGTATAAGGGGCTCCCTGAAGTACTAACCTAAGCTTAGTACAAACACAGAAAAACTCACCTTCGCCATCTTCTCGAGATCATAGAATTATCTAGAAAGGTTAGAAAAGACCTTCAAGATCATCAAGTTCAACCGCCAACCTGATCTGCTGAGTCCCATCACTAAGGACATCCCTTAACATCATGTCCACATATCTCTGACATACCTCCAGGGTCAGAGACTCCACCACTTCCCCAGGCAGCCCCTTCCAATGCTTGACCAACCTTTTCGTAAGGAAATTCTTCCCAATGTTCAATCTAAACCTTCCTTGGTGCAACCTGAGACCAATTACTTGAGAAAAGAGACTGACACCAGCCCCACTGCAGCCTCCTTTCAAGAAGTTGTAGAGAACAATGAAGTCTTCACTCCGCCTCCTCCTCTCCAGACTAAACAACCCCAGCTCCCTTAACTGCGCCTCGATGTGTCTTGCTTTCTAGTTCCTTCACCAGCTTCATTGTACTCTCTGCACACACTCAAGCAACTCGATGTTCTTCCTGGAGTGAGGGGCCCAAAACTGTCCACAATATTAGAGGTGTGGTCTCCTCAGTGCCGCATAAAAGGGGACAGCACTTCCCCAGTCCTGCTGGCCACACTACTTCTGATGCAGGCCATGCTGCCACTGGCTTTCTTGGCCACCTGTTCACAGTGTCAGCTCGTGTTTAGGTGCTACCATGTCCATGTATGTCAATGGTTACAGAAATATTCCAAAAAATAACACAGTGGAGCAAGATAACTCTAACTCTTCTTTTTCCTCCACTGCACACTGCTGTCTCTGCTAGAACCAGAACTGTGTAAAAGTTTTTGTTGGTAATTCTGTCAGCCATATTTTTGATACGTCCACATAGAGATGCAATTACTAGTACTTCCATGACTTTTCACAAAATTCCTTGGAGAGGTCACAGTAAAGGAAGTGCACAACTTTATGTTACTTTTTCTGTCAGGTCTTTAGAGGGCAGAGTGATGGGTCTAACAACAGCTCTGTATCTGAAGCAAGTCTGTTAACCTTTATAAACAGTTTGAGAGTCTCCAAAGGACACTCTGTGGAGCCAGGGGAGAAAGGCATCTCTGGAAAGTGGGTGACAGCCCACCCCTACTGTCAACACATCCGTGTTGTACCTCAGGCACAATCTGTGGAAGAAAGGGGTCAGGAAGAAGAGAGGGAAAAGAGCCTTCATTTCAACAGCAATTTACCCGTGTAAGCCTCCACTAAACAGTTCAGTACTTAACCCACATTATATTTCATTAAATAATACACCTTGCACTTATTACTTCCTCAATAATTTTTGGTTATCACTTGCCACTTCAATCTGAACTTGCTGAGCTAAATTCTGCCCTGCAACATAGCATAAGACTGTTAATGGAAATTAAGAGAAACAACTATTTCACAATTAACAGTTAAATTGGGTGCAAATACACATTTTCTGAGCTAAGGTCTTCGAGTTTTGTAAATAACTGCTGGATATATATACTGTTCCCATTCCTCCTATTTTACTGCAAATGCTATGATACATAATAACTATCTGATTTCAAGAGATCTTTTGAGAATCTTAAGCTCCTCTTTTCTCCAAAATAAAGTCTCCTGTTGGATGCAACAACAACCTTGAAGAATAAAATCAAGTTGATGATACAAGTCCCAATTCCCAAAATATAACTATTGTTTAACCTTTTCTTTTTAATCATATTTTTAAAAAAATCCTATGATCAATTTATTGTTTTGGATGGTGAACCTTAAGAGACGTCCAAGTTCCACTTTTCGTATCACAGCACTCAAGTTAAATGACGTCTTCTCAGAGCACTGCATCCAAGCTATTCCAAGCATCCACTATTCTTACGGGCTGATAATCTATGTTTTCTCTTTATTACAAACAAACAAACAACAAAAAACTCAAATGCTTAATAACATTTTACAAATATTTTAGGTCTTTTGCGTATCTTTGTCTCAAACACACCTGACTGCATTAAGGGAATGCAATCAGTCTTCTGTTCTATGTGGAGCTGTGGAACCCATATGTTCCCTTTTTATTTTTTTTCTTTTTTTTGGTTTTTGAACAACATGGTATGCAAACAATCTAGAAATGTAACAGCAATAAATATAGTCTTTCTCATTTAAGATTACAGAAAAAGACTCCTAAGCAGACTCAGAAAACAGACTTCCAGAAAGTGCATCAAATGCAATTTCTGCCAACTGGCACCAGGCTTGAAACAGAACAAAAATTTTACCAAATAAAAGTGTCTTAAATCAGAGATTAAGAATTATTGACTGTTCAAGATATTCTTCTGAAAAAGAGACTTGATCTTGCTCCAATTGAAGGTAATTGGGGATTTATCCCCCGGCTTCAGCAGGAGGAGAATCAAGCTCATAATTCTGACATTTCATCCTGAATGAAATATTGTATTATAGAAGCCTAAGCATTTCCAACTAACATTTCATTTTTACAATCAATATTATTTTCCCAGCAGAAAACAAATTAAATGGAGCTGAAATAATGTACAGAAAAATAAACATTTTTCAGATGTTGCTGCATGTAAGTACCATCGAGTATTTAAAAAGCTGCATCTTGTGTTTCCATAAACATGTAGAAACTTCCTCTGTTAAATACTTGTGCTACAAACAGAAACTGTAGCCTTGTACTTGGCACATTCTGACAGCATTTGGGGGAGTAGTAAAAAATGCCCAGAAGCCTTCACCACTCACAAGAAAGAGACAGAAACAGAAGGGGGTGGTTGTGAAAGAGTTGCTTGTGCTTGAATGCCAGAGCCAAATCCTATTCAGTTTACACTGTGCTAGTACCGCTGACTATTCAAGTGAAGGGAAAAGGCTGGCTTCGACCAAAGACTGGCTTTTGGTTAGTAACAAATGCAGTAAGAACTGCCAGCATCAACCAGAAACAGATTTTAAATTTCTCATCCTGCATGATGCAGTCATGGTTCTTCTTCCAAAAGACCTCAGTCTTTTCTGTGTGACAGTCAAAAGGAAATAAGTCAACTTCAGCATAGGGACCTCACACTACCATATTTAATGTAGGAAAGCCACCCACATACAAAGAGTATACACATGTATGGTGGGGCCCATACACGGTGGCACTGGCACAGGTTGCCCAGAGAAGCTGTGGATGCCCCATCCCTGGCAGCATCTACAGCCAGGTTGGATGGGGCCCGGGGCAGCCTGATCTGGTTGGTGGTGACCCTGCCCACAGCTTTGAACCTAAGCTGTTCTATGTTTCTACGTCCTTCTCTGTTCTGTAGGTTTATGGACAAGACCTGTGGACAGGGAAAAAGTAGGGTACTTCCCCCTGAAGATCTTCAATGTTTGCCTGCACACAAGGAATGCTCTGACTGTGAACATGCAGAAGTGACCTTACGGAGCAGGATCTGAGGAAGACAAAAGCACTGTGTCTGGATTCAAAGGCTGCTCAACAGAGCCACTCAGCATGCTGCTAGCACCGCATGGCATCATCACAACAAATGAGCCCTATTCTTTGTCCCACATCTGAATTTCCCATTCCAAGAAGAAAAGGTCAGGAGAATAGAGGGAATCCTGGAGAGAAGCCCCAGGAATGAACATCTGACTGGGAACGTAGATCCATGCTAGGGGCCAGGTTCTCCCTTCAGAGATGCTTCCAGAGTCCAGAATGAGTGAGCACTGCTGATAGCTAAATGTTCCCAACACTGCACTTAGTCACTGTGCACCGAGTGCCTGCTATACAAAACAGAACAACGAAGACACACAAAAAAAATGCTAAAAGAAGCAGATGAAAGAAGAATCAAGTATCTTTATGTAATCAAACTTCAGGGACAGATGTAACATTAAATAATGGCATTTCAGTGCCTCAACCAAGTAAGTGAAGGAATGAGGATCCATGCTGTAATATTTCCAATTAGGAAAACAAGCAGTGGCTAATTAGAATTCACCTTGATACAAAACTAAGGAATAGCAGATGCCAGCAACAAAATGGAAATCCTAACTTCCTGACCCCAACAAGATTCTCTCAGCTCACATTTTTAACTTTAACATCTGCCAGCAGAGTAGAGAGCATATGATACATACAATGGCTTTTATTTTAATTAGCAGTTGCTCATTAATGAACATTTTATGTCCTCTCCTTTTTCTGTGAGGAAGTGGATATTTTCACACTATGCGTGGGACAGCAAGGTTAGCATCTGCAGGGGGCTGAGTGTGAATGCAAACGACCAATATGTGGGTGACCCACACTGAACATAAAGAATCCATGAGATTTCTCTGCTTCCCACTGGAAAAAAAGTTTAAGTGAAAAAATAAGTGTTTCCTTCCAAATTGAAGTCCTGCAACTTGATTTAAAAGAGTGCATGACAGCCTGTAATTTCATGCAAGAACTATATTTTTAGTCATAATATAAAAAACAATTTTTAATGCTAGTCTTTGAAAATTCAACTAAAAAATTAGTAATTTACTAAAACTTTTCTTGTATTCAATGCAAGTTAAAATGTAGAAATGGATGAAGAGTAAATTCTTTTTAAGAAATTTTACCTCTGCATTCAATTTACACTTAAAACAACTTTTCCTCTCAGTTTTTCTTAATATCATAAGCACTTTCACACATTGTTTCCTACGGAGTATTTCCAATTACTGTTCACTAATTTACGTCTACAACATTGCTCTGACATACACCCTTATTTACTAAGGTGGGGAAACTAGTGCATTGTAAATCAGGATGTAACTTTCCAGCCCATTAGGTCCCCTAACCAACTCCTACATAGTCCTTCATGATTTATTAGCATCTTACATACAGCAAAGTAGTTCAGCACTCTTTCCAAACAGAGCAAGCTGCCTTGTGCAGATGCATTCTTTCAGCAGTGTACTTACTGCACCATAAATTCACATTTTAATTAGCTACTTTTCCTGTTCAGACCAGCCCAAAGTACTCCAGGTCACAGGTGCACTGGTTCTGCTCACGCAAGATGGTGGTAATATCACTTGTTCTTTAATTTTCCATTGTATACACACACAGACTGCTTCAAAAGTAACACCTCTGATTTTAATATGTTGGCCCACAACATCAGACAGAGGCAGATGTTGGTGAAATGGCAGCAGCGGCTGAACCTTTCCACCAATATTCCATTCCATTTTGTTGCCGTGTGACAGATGGCAGCAGAGGGGCACTCTGACACAATGGCATCTGACATGTAAGTATGGATGAAGCCAAGGTGCGGAACTGAATTCCTCAATGTCAAAAAAGTGGCACCCACTGACATTCATTGACGCTGAATATTTCTGGAGACCAAACTGTGGATGCAAGCACAGTGAGGTGGTGGGTGGCGCGTTTCAGCAGTGGCAATGGCAACATGAAAGACAAGCCATGTTCTGGATGGCCATGAAGGTTCTGACGAGCATGGCATGCAGGCTCTTGTTCATTGCTACTGAAAAATGCATAGCTAATGATGGTGACTGTTGAAAAATAGTGTTTGTAGCTGAGAATTTGCTCTACCCAAACAGTGTTAGTGCTCTTTGTATCTGCTGCAGTTTCCATGGAAATAAATAGGATGCATTACTATCAGGGCAACCTACATATGCCCTAAAGACAAACTCAACCCCTACTAGTGGGCTGTTGAGCACAAAAGAAGAACACAAAGCAACAGCATGGTAGTAATTTCTGACTTTTCCTTGAAAAAGTAAGCCATTCAGAGTTGCTCAAGGTCTCCAGAAATGTTAACAGCAGAAACCAAAACTAGTTGAGACCAAGTTGAGTAATGGATGCTGTCGCATATGGCTCTGTACGCATTCTGGAGCTTTGCAGACCCACACAGCATTGTAACATAGCTAGTCAGGTCAGCAGAGACCAAGCACACAGATGCGGAACCCTGTAGAGCTCTGGAAGCATCACTGCACATTAAGCCTCCCTTGCTCCTCCTATGTGGTTTTAGGAAGCAACACACAATAGTCAGTCCCACAAAAGCCACTGGCAGTCCTGTAGGAAGGCAGCAGCCTGGATGATGTTTAGTAGCAGCGCAGACGTGACTGCGCAATGCATGCTAGGGCTCACCAATGAAACTGTGTGCTCCCTGTGCAGGTAAGACAGCTGAAACAGGCCCAAGTCAAATCACTACACCTCTAAGGAAGGCAGAAAATGGATAATGAACATTGCAGCTTTTTGACCATGCCAATATTTTAACCAGACCTTCCAGACCAGCATCAACACTGAAACCAAATACTGGGTATATACAGCTTTGGTTGTTTGCTCTTTTTCGCTTTGAGAAGAGTCACAGCCTTTTAACATAAAATATTGGCATCAAAGTGGGCTCAATGGCTCCCAAACAATACAGTAGGGGTTGTGATTGTATGACAGGATCTTTCTGGGCAACAACTTACACCAGTCAGGTTGGCTCAGCACAGCAACTTTATTAGAGAAGTCTGTTAAGTTGTTAATTCAATTGTTTACCAACAAGCATCACACCTTGGCTTACCTTCCAAGTGCTAGAGTCACTCAGTGTCAGGGAAGCTTCAAGGCTTCCTTAGCTCAGCACCTAGCAGCCCAGCTGCCTCGGGCAGGAGCACTCCTAAGGGCTCAGTGTGTCAGCCTGCTCCTAGACAGTGCCTGCTGTTGTCTGTAGCCAAGTGCTTCCCAACACTTCATTTGCAGTTTTACATCCTCTGAAACTGTATCTTGTGCAAAAGTGAAGGCAGTTTTCATCACACACATTGCAAAGCCAACTAAGCATTGACTATAGTCTAAGTTACAAAAGGGTCAAACCTCTGGCAGTTCTGCTGCCATAGGATGTCTTGTCCCTTCACATTAGGTCTGCTTGAGAAAAAGTTTAAGCAGTTCAGTGAGACACAAGCTGTCTCGCAGTGTAACTAGGGGAGGGATGCCAAGCAGCTTAAGATACAACCTTTCTTGTTGAGACCCTGACATTTGCCAGAGGATAAGATCATATTTAAAAGGCTTTTCAGCTTGCATAAGGTGAGATGTGACAAAGGGTAGGGACATCCAAACCTTAGAGCCAGAAGTTGTTCCAAATCCTCTAGATTTATTTCGTTCCTTTGTAGAGTTCTGACTACTACCACTGCCCTTGGCCACTAAGAACCATTTTCCTCGTCAGCTGTGGCACTGAAAAAAACTCTAGTCCGGTGACATTTTCTTTAATACACCTCCATTTGTCAATGCTTAACAACTTTTTCATTAAGAAAAATCAAGACCACATATACTCAAGAAACAGGAATAGAGATGGACAAACATACATTTGAACCAGGGGTAAACCACCATTTATCACCCCTTGAGTAACCACGACCATCTTTTTCAACAATGCCATCAACAGAAACAACCTCTGCTGACAATTCGCAAAACAACCACTTGTCTTTTAAATTTATTATTCCCTCATTACACATGTATAAACATCATTAATGTTAGAATAAGATAACTTGTGTGCACAGATGGAAGAATAAAAAGAAGTGAAATGGCCACAATTTAGCTACGTCCTGATGGGTCTCATCAACAGCTTACAAATAATTCCCTCAAAAAATCTCTACAGTCAGTAACAAGGCAAAGCAAGAAGGAACAGAAGAAATTTAGCTTTTGGTTTCTGCAAAGCCTGAAAAGGTAGTTTTGTGAGCCTGACCATGGGTAGAGAAAACAGAAATGCAAAGACATATTTCAGTGTGTCCATTTTTCATGTTTTGCACAATTAATAAACTCTTAAGGAAATAGATATGGTCTTTGCAGAAGAAGGTAGCTTGTATTAACTAAGGGCAGGGAAATAAAGGCACACGAGATCTCAACTGACTAGCAGGCAATAACAGTTGAATGAGCATGCCGTAAGATTCCCCCAATGCTTGAAAGTGACTTTTTTGGTTGCATCAGAGACTATTTAAAAGATGCTTTAATGAAGAAAAGAAAATTCACTGAACTTCTCAGAAAGCATATTAAGCTTCTTTGCTAAATGTTCATTAACTGCCAGAAAATTTTTAAGTTTAAAGTGCAATGAATCTATTCATGCAGGATTGCCTCATTCAGTGCAAACTTCATCTCTTGCAAAGCTGTGCATCCCTTCTTCATGAAGATCTCTGATATCTTTTTCAGCAGAGCAGATCTTGAGACACAGAAGACATCCTATCCCTTCACTTCGACCAAAATACTACCCGCAGTGTCACATTACAAGAGCCTTAAAGTTGCCCTTTCTACCATGCTTCACATTACACCTGCTTGAGATGGCAATGCGGCAACACTATGCACAAGAAACGTTTGCTGACTCATCTCCCCACTCTGCTGGCAGACTCAAATCACGTAACACAACGTACCATATGCACGCTGAGAAGCCAGTGATTCTGAAGTTAAAAGGCAGCATATGGCATAAATGCTGGCAGCTCCCTTCTTCTTGTGGTTTCCAGCTCTGACTACTCTCCTTAATAGAAAGGAACATCCCATTCCCCCNAAAAAAAAAAAAAGACAGAATGCTCTAGGCTTTCTCCATGAAATAACAGCCTTGGAAAGCTGCACTGGTGCCAAATGACTGAAGGATATATGAAGTCAGAATGTGCTTCCGCAGCTAGGAGTGGGAATCTGCAGCTTGGTCCCTGCTGAAACACAGGGCTTTGCCATCCCTGGTGTTAGAGGAGGCATAGCCCAGAGTCCTCTTACTCATCCCTGTGCAGTCAGTAAGGCTGCCCTCACCAATAGTAGGGTCAGAGAGGAATCAGGCTCAGTCAGCAGCAAGACAAGCCTCACAAGCACGCAATTTCAGATACATTAAGGGTGTTAAAATCAATGTCACTCTCGAAGAGTGCTCCCAATACGTTCACAACCACAGCAGGCACCACAAGGGTAACTCAGTGCATGGGGAAACATCCATTTCCCCACTGCAACCATGCCCACTCTGCCAGCCACTCCAGTTGCACAAAGCAAAACCAGCGCTACTGCTGCAGACATGTGCCCTTCAGTCTTTGTAACCCAGGTGCTTTCTCATGCAGATTTAACAAAACCCAGCTAAGAGTACATATAGTTGGTACTGAAAGGAGCATGACCACACCTAACAGCCAGAAAGGTTTGTTTGTTTGTTTTTCCTAAGTGTGTATTTATGCTTGCTAGGAAAAAAATCTTTCAGCAAGCAGCAAAGACTTCACCAGCTCAAGAACTAAAAGCCTTATTTGTCCAACAGCTCAGCTTAACAAGAGCAAAATATTTCCCCAGATTGCCTGAGCTCAGGAACACGGCTACAGCCAATGCTCCCTGCCACAATACAGCCCCACCTCCTTCACCACTCCACCTACCTGAATTTTATGCACCAGATAGAGCCTGACAAATAAAGCAGCAAGTCTCCAAAGGTAAAGGGAAGAGAGGACAGGGAGAGTAAAGAATTCCTGGCAAGAAGAAGGCTATGCAGAAGTTATATGTACCACTCATGAGGAACATAATGAGACTGAAAAACCTGCAGCAGCAATGGTGCAAGGGGATTGTATTATCACTAATCTCCCTTACCAGCACAAACCAATTGTTTTGGAAGGAAATTAGGTTTCTGGTAGCCTACTTTGCACAACATTTGAACAAGAACACTGTTGCTGAGCTGAAGGGAACACTGGGATCTCTGTCTTAGTGACCACCAGCAGTCTATCTTTGCCGTTGTCTTGGCAGAGGACGTTAACATGAATGGTATTTGAAGGGAGTCACTTTTGGAACTGCTGCCATTCACATAGCACTGCTGCTATGTGCACAGCACAGGATTACACTCTGGACACCCGTATGTATCTTGTTGCACATACATCACTTTACAAAGCTCATTCATATACAGAAAATTAAGCAAAAAGAAATTGTAATTCTTAAATATCATTTTTTTTCTTTCTAGAGTTTCCTTTCAAATATATAACTTGATTTGGAGACAGAGTGCCAATGACTTACTCGGCCCATGAATGCAAGACATGGAACTTTGGGGAGATAACCTAGCAGACTTTCTCAACCTGGGAGTCAAAGAACTATTTTTTGTTTTTAAAGTCTTGTCCATGCTTGGTGTAAAACTAGAAGAAACATACTAAATCCCAAGCCTTTTTGATTGTTTTCACAAGAGATTCCCAACTTACGATAAGTGGAGAAGCTCTTAGGAACATTGATCTTGTGGGAGAGGGCACAGCCATCTGCAAAACTTTTTACTGACTTAGCAACCAGTCAGAACACAAGACCAAGGCACTCCTAGTTTTGTAACCTTTCAAGTAATGGCATGTCTGAAGCTTACGTGTACCACAATTCAGTCATTTATTCTCCAAGCTGTTCCTGAAGTCTCACTACAGTATTAGCTATAGGTCTCTCATATTCCCAGCTTCCACAAGCACGTGGACAACTTTTATTTTTTGCTACGTAATGATGCCCAATCTTCCTGCTAATGCAAGTAAACAAGTTAACTTGCTAATACATCTACGAAACAGGATTCACTTCTCCCTTCCTGAGACCATTTGCTGCGCAGCAAATCACCATAGTATTGCCCTGCCTGGCTCACTCCGGTGCCTGGAAAGAAAAAGAAGCACCACTCTTCAAAGATAATTTATTTCAGCAAAAATACTGTAACGCAATGCTTTTACAGTAATTGTTGCAAGCACTATACCTTATTAAAACATGGAGATACACCTCGGCCGCACAGCACAGAAGCGGGCCGGCTCCCCGCCCGTCCTCCCGCCGAGCCCTGCCCGCTGCCAGCCGAGGGCTGCGGTGCCCGCCCCGCCCGGGGTACCCGCGAGCCGGGAAGGGGTGAGAAGCCCCGATGGGGGCATGGAGCGAGCAAGGTGCTTGCCCCGGAGGGTGCCGCGCGCGACCCCGCAGCCCCGCCAAGGCGGAGGGGAAAGAGAGGAGAGAGAAGGCGGCTCTGGCCCCGCAGCGTTTACCCTCCATCTCGCCTTCGTGCTGGGAGCCGCCGCCTCTGCTCGCGCGGACCGGACCGAGGGGAGGCAGCGCCGGCTGTGGCCGCTCCCGCGCTGAGCTGTCCTGTGCTTCTCTGCAGCCGGGACCGAGCCTTCGCCCCGACGCCCTCAGCCGCCTAGCCCTGCCCGGCAGACCTCGCTACTCCCCCCGGGCCGCCTATTAATGCCCTCCGCGCCGCTGGCCCACCGCCAGCCACCGCCTCCTGCGGGTGGGGGCAAAATGGCGGCGGGGCAGGGGCCCTGAGGGGCGGCCTCGGCGCCAGGCACCTGTTTCTCGCCTGGGCAATTCCACCTGAGGCTGCCCCATGCTCAAAGGGGGCTTTGTCATATTCATTTTTGTTTTAAAAAATAAAATCTAGGGCTAGACGGGGGCATTCTGAAGTGTATTCAACCCTAAGCGTGATGGTTTGAATCCTTGTACACTAGAAAGAAAGGGGAATTAAAAGTAATTTTGGTGCTTGGACCTTTCCACCCAAGGTAGAAAGGCTCTGCTGAAGCACCCACATCCACCCCTACGTTAATCACAAAATCATAGGAGTTGGAAGGGACTTGGAACTTGGGACTTGGGGTTGGAAGATCACCGAGTCAAGCTCCGCTGCTAAAGCAGTCACCCTCACTGTAAAGAAGTGCTTTCTCACGTTTGTGTGGAACTTCCTGTGATACAGGTTTTGGCCATTGCCCCTTATACTGTCATTGCACACCACTGAAAAGAGCCTGGCCCCATCCATTTGACTCTGCAATTTAGATGTTTATAAACAGTGATCAAATTCCTCCTCAGTCTTCTCCAGGCTGAACAGCCCCAGGTCTCTCAGCCTTTCCTCACAAGGGAGATGCTCCAGGCCCCTTGTCATCTTTGTGACCCTTCGCTGGACTCTCTCTGGGAGATGCCTGTCTTTTTTGAACTGAGGAGCCCAGAACTGGACACAATACTCCAGATGTGGCCTTTCAGGGGCAGAATAGAGGGGGAGGACCACCTCCCTCGACCTGCTGGCCATGCTCTTTTTAATGCACCCCAGGATACCACTGGCCTTCTTGGCCACCAGGGCACACTGCTGGCTCATGGCCAATCTGTTGTCCACCAGGACACCTGAGTCCTCTGCAGAGCTCCTCTCCAGCAGGTCAGCCCCTAACCTGTACTGATGTGTGCAGTTACTCCTCCCCAGGTGCAGGACTCTACACTTGCCCATATTGAACGTCATCAGGTTCCTCTCTGCCCAACTCTCCAGCCTGTCTCGGTCTCTCACAGCCTTCTGGTGTGTCAGCCACTCCCCCAAATTTTGTATCATCAGCAAACTTGCTGAGGGCGGACTCTGTCCCTTATCCTTTAAGGGATCGATGAAGATGTTGAACAAAACCAGACCCAGCACCAACTCCTGGGGAACACCACTAGCTGCAGGCCTCCAACTAGACTCTGTGCCACTGATCACAGCCCTCTGAGCTCTGTCAGTCAGCCAGTTCTCAACCCACCTCACTGTCCATTCATCTATCACATACTTTCTAAGCTTCATTACAAGGATGTTATAGGAAACAGTGTCAAAAGCCTTGCTGAAGTCAAGACAACATCCACTGCTCTCCCCTCATCTACCCAGCCAGGGATGACATCACAGAAAGCTACCAGGTTGGTCAAGAACGATTTCCCCTTGGTGAATCCATGCTGACCACTCCTTCTTCTCTTCCAATTGCTTGGAGATGGCATTCAAAACAAGCTGTTGGGATAGAGGTGAGGCTGACAGGCCTGTAGTTGCCTGGATCCTCCTTGCCCTTTCTGAAGACTGATGTCCTTTCTGACACTGGCTGTCCTCCAGCCATCAGGCACCTCTCCCGTTCTTCAAGACCTTTCAAAGGTGATAGACAGCAATTCAGCAATCACATTTGCCAGCTCCCTCACGAGAAATACTTCAACATGAGAAATACATCAACATGAGAAACACTTCAGTTAGACTTGAAGAATTACAATGCAATTAAAACACATTAAGATCAGGCTCAGGCCTTGGGTTAGATGACTCCTCTGTGGCAGCTTGCATCGGAGAGACTGCAATAAGGTTAAGGGAAGGAGTTGTTAACATCCATGAGCTCTCTCTCCTTTCTGAAGGAAGGAAATTTCTGCTACTTGTGACCAAATTTCCAGAAGTCTGGCCCCAAAAGGAGCAGCCTTCTGAGCAGGTGAGCAGTGGTGCAGGTGCAGTCAGGCCGTGCCAGGCCACTGGCTTTGCTGCCAAACCCACACAATTGTGCTAGTGTGCCTCGGCTAATCAGAGCCCTGGTGGGGCATCACCAGCCATTAAAGGCTATTTCCAGGCCTCTGAGTGAACTGTGGCTGACCTCATTATCCCAGTTCATTCCAGGACACCAATCCCATTCAGTGCTACACATGTGTTCCTAATTCCAGTCCCTTTATTTCCTCATAACTGATACCTTAAAAAAAAAAAAAGTTCTTTTTTGACAAAAGTCGTTAGCGCTGTTGCTCCAGGAAAGTCTGAAAATGTCCCCAAATTAACTTCCATATCCCCATATATCTCATTTGCCATTAAAATTCAGGCCTGATTAAAGTTTGGCAAAGATTTTTGGAAGCTACTGAAATATTCAGGTGTGAATTAAACATTTATTCACATGTAGTATCCTCATTTTCCTTGTTTGTGAGGAAACAAATGTACTCCTTGTCTAGCTTCAACTGCAGCCTGTACTAAGTCATTAATAGCTTCTACAAGTTGCAGAAGGTAATTTTGGAGCCCTGTAGATATCCTTCACTGCAAGAGATAAGTATTTGAACCTCTTTGTGACAGATAGAAAAGGTAGATATCACTAAATTAAAAGTTAGTAGTTGCCTGAGAAAAAATGGTCATGGCCTGACTGTATTCACTGTTGGGAAATGAAAGACAGCCCAAATCAAAACTACCTATTTCTGTTGCTAATTTCCTCAAGCTGAAGGGAAAAAAAGAAAAAAAGAAAAAAAAGAAAAAAGAAAAAAAGCAAGGGGAGCTGACAAGGGGGGGAAAAAAGTGAGAACTCCAGAAGAAGAACTGTCTTAAAGAGTCTATTAGATGGCCAAAAGACAATTATTTTGCAATCACAGAAGGCAGGAACTTTCCCTTAAAAGCTGAACAGTGGCATTCAGAAATGAAATGGAAGACAAAGAGAAATTATATAAATTATAGTTTGTACAAATTATACGTTACTGTATCAAAAATTGATAAGGGAAGTTAATAGGCATGATGGATCTTTAGTTGTAAGAGCTAAAGACAAATGAAACATTTTAAGTGTGTTAAAAATAAGACAGAACCCAACATTGGCCCATCAGTAAATGTAGTTCGTAAGTGATGTAGTGCTGATGCAGGAAATGTAAATATGTTCAGTAAGTACTTCAGTACTGCAACAGAAACAAGTCGTTGATCTCCCAGGGATTATGAAGAACTGCTCAAGCCTGCTAGTGATTAAAAAAGATAGGAACCATGACCATTCCCTTTCTACCTGACTTGGATAATTTTTGGTCCCCCTTCCAGGACAGGGACTCAGGCTCTTTCATCTGCTGGTGTTTTAGTAGAATTTTGAATACTCGTGAAATTTCAAAGGGCTGCTAATGACCAGTAGTCAGAAAAGGACAAGTACAGTGACAGGAAAATATGGATCAACATCAATAGTTGATGTGAATAGCAGATTTGATTTTAAAAAGATCTCGAAGAAAGGAATAGAAATAATTCCAGTCTTTTTTGTGAAGATCGGGTCTCATCAAACTTCTTTAAATTTATTCTTTGGTGAGGTTGCTCATTTGGCTAAGTGCATATTGATGTTTTTAGACTTTAATGATAGTCTGAAAGAAAAATGTAGTACCCCATGATATCATTAAAGCACATGCTAAATTGACTCAGATTTGTCTAAATGACTGATTACAAAATGTAGCTGGCAGTAAGGAACCTTCGTCAAACAGCTATGTTTCTGTGAAAAGGCAGTCGCATCAGAAAATGGCACGGATGACAGAAATGGCAAGAGTAATAAACAGCAAACTGGGTCTTAGCCAACCAAATACATTTACACTAAGTAAATTCCTATAGTGAGTGTGAAGGATTGTAGGTCCTGTGTACTGAAGGGAGACTACACTTACTGAAAATGATTTAGGGGTTGTAGTCACCAACTTGTCATAAATCCTCACTCTGACAGTGTAACAAGAAGGATTAGTCTGCATCAGGGGAGAAGGAAGTAGGGAGATAGTTTTATCTCTGGAAATATCACTGATGAGACCAATCTTGTATACCATGTTCCTGTCCATGTTTTGAAAAATTACTGAAAAAATTGGAGAGGGGGCAGATTAAGAGCTGAAAATGTGATCTGAGAATTGAAGAAAAATGCTGCTAAGTGAGACTTAAACAGCTCAATCTGTTTATCCTATCAAAAAGATTGACTTGATTACAGCATATAAGTACCTCTATGGAGAAAAAATACAGAATTCTGAAGGGCTCTTTAATCTAGCAGAGAATAACATAACAAGAAGCTGTGATAGAAGCTGAAGTCAGACAAATTCCAATGAAGCACTCTATTTTTCTTCTTAAATTGACAGTATGTCACTAGAACAAGTTAATGAGGGCAATAAAATTTTTTAAATGTTTTTATATTTTCCAATCAGGAAGAGATACCTTTCTGAAAGACAGATTTTAGCCAAGTGCAGGTTACTGCCCTCAGTGCTCGTACATGTATGAAATTTAATGACATAGGAGACAGAGTTGATCAGACCATATGGCCACGTGGTCCTTTGCAATCTTACTCCATTATTTCTTGTTATACTAAGTAGATATAAGAAGGGATAGCTACTGGTGAGAATTTGCTCAAGATGATATTCTTTTATCAACTGACTGCAATCAGTCTCTATGAAAAACATGACTATCCTGAGTGTGTAGGATTTTAAATGATCACAGAACATGAGACATTCTTGGCAAGCAGAGCATGAAATATCAAAAGACAATCAACATTAGTCACCTATTTTAATTTGTCAGTGCACTAAGCTGACAAGATTTCAATTCATCTGTTTCACAAAGGAGCTCAGAGGAACTTAAGGAGAAGCTGAACAGAGGGACAGACGCATGAGTCTGTTAAAAACATGGGCCATCAGACTTAGATAATGTGACAACTAAACAGCAAGCTTTGAAACTCTGGCAGACAAACCAGACAACTAATTCTATATGCAATACTACACTGGTAAATATACATCAATTTTAAATATTTATATGTTTCTTGCCCAGCTTGTGCATAAATGAATCAAGTTACCTCACCTGAAGCGATGATCCCCCATAATGAGCCACAGTATGCAATGAAGACTAAAAGGTTTGACACTGACAAGTAATACCTAGCTGAAAGCAGCCAGGACCACGCAACTAAAGTGTCTTACACATAAACTATCGAGAACTACGTTTAAACATTAATGGACTAACATTCTTCTTAAATTGTTGTATTTGCTTGGATGTGAACCTACATCTTCTCTCTTCTGCTCACAAAATTGATATGGCAACATTTACCTCAGAGCCCTTTCTATTCTTGTCATTTGATCCCTTCCCTGAAGTTTGTTACATGGAGACACATCTTTTTAATCAAGTACAGAACCTCCTCTAAACTACAGAGAAAACCAATGGCCATAAACAAATAGTTAAAGCAGTAGAAGAAAAATACTTTCCTTACTGATGAAAGAAACAATAAAGAGGGAGAAGGTGAGTTCATTTTGGAGTTAACATGTAAATTTTTTTCAGTTCTGCTAATCCAAAAATCAAAAAAAAAACAGATTTTTCAGAACAGAAAACAGTATTAACCAAAAAAGACTCAAAGATATTTGCTTAATTTTGGCATGCAAACCTTAACACCCTATCAGTTTGGACTTCTGGAAATTATTTAGAAATATGCCAGGCCCTCTAGAAGGTGTTACAGATAGAAGCTTTCAAAATCACCAGATACATTTGCAAATCTAACCTGGAAGCTACATAAAGTAGCATCTTAGCTCTTTCTCTGTCTTTTCCCCAGAACAGATTGTGGACTCAATTTTTAGAATTACAGAGTATTCCTAACTCTAACTGGGGTAAACAAAACCTGCAGGAACACTGTGGTTCCGAAAATCAGATCCTAGGACATTAATAATTGAAGTGTCATGGTTACCTCTATTGGTATCGGTATCACCTATGGAGCTCAAATGTTAGTAGTCTGGTGCAGGTAACTGAGACAGGGAAAAAAAAAAGCATTAAGAGGTTGAAGGGCGTTCATTACCTTCTTGATGCCCAGAGGCATAATGTTGCTCTTCTTCTGGAGGCCAACCAAAGGTGAAGGCTGATCATTCTATACGGTAAAGCAAAGAAGTAGTTAGACTCTCAAGTTGCAGCATCTGATGCCTTCAAAGGAACAATATTACATTAGCTGGCTGGCAAAACACATTGTTCAGAACGTCAAGGCTTGAAACAAGAAAACATCAATAGGTGAGGCTCAGACCCTAAAGGCATCAGCAAAGACAACAGAGTCAGCAGTAGGAATACTGAATTTAAGCAGCAAAATATGGCTACAGGACACTTTCCAAAGATATTAGATGTTATTCAGCATATCTGAAGAGATCAAATGTCATTGCCTCAAGACATATGCATCTTCTTTCGGACATAGCATCTTCAGAGATCCAAAGGTCACACATGCTATGAAGAGTCTGGGTGGAAGAAAGCACAGGAAACACTTCACAAATAGCATGTCCTAGGAGGGCAGGGCATGCACAAATGTCTATGTCCTTAGGAGGGCAGGGCAAGAAGCTGTCAAACAACAGAACTGGCTGCTACTCTCGCAGATGTCCCCAGGGGTGGGATGAGCAAGAGACAAGAAGAGCAGCCTAAAAGAATCAGAGGTCCTGAAAGGATGTCCACCGCAGGCCTGGGCTGGACTGCGGCAGTCCCATGTCACCAACTATCCCCACTGGCTGCCCAGATGGAAGCTCTCTCAAATTGCTGGCAAGTCTTTTGTGGTTTCATAGATCATAGCCGTCTGGTGTTTTTAAATTTAGTAAATGAAATCTATATTTTCTTTTAAAAAATGTAGGGAAATTTAAATAAGGCTATTTATAACCATTCAACATGCAGCCTTTCAAGACTGACTTTTGTTGATGCAAGACAATAATGATAATTACAGATCTGACTCTTATTATTCCCATGTTTAATAAAAGAAGCTTTGCAACAGATGTTATTAAAGCATAGACTACCTAAGGTGCCTGATTTTTAAATTGTTAAACTATTGTTGAAGAACTGATGCGTCCTGTACATTCTCCTTTAATTAGTGTTGGCAAACCAGGTCATCCCATATCCCTTCTCTAATGCTGACTGTGGTGGAAGGCAAAAGGATATAAAATCTCACAGGAGGAAGAACCTTGCAGGATTTGAGAATCAGCATACTGCTTCACCCATTATGTTTTAATTAGATATTTTCCTAGGGTGGATATGTTCTCTAGGAAAGATCTTCATGATAAAATAATGCTTAACAAATCTCATTACTCAGGTTTATGAAGTTGCTTGCCCCTTCTGTAATTCAGGAGGATTAAATCACTCTCACAAATTAAAAATAGGACGATCAACCGATTAGTGCTGTTTGAATCAAGCAGACAGTGAACAGAAGCAATAAGGCAATCAAGTTCAAGTATTGCAACAAATGAATGAGGATATTTCAAATTTCAGGCTCTAATTTCATCTCAAGCTCTTGTTGATTACAAAGAAAAAGATTGTACACTCTTCATTCTTATGGTTTATAGCATTACCAAAATTTTGAGCAGGCTAAGTATATGCCATTCTGAAGTACATTTGTGGCAAAAGCTGTAAGCTTCACATTAGCAAGTTATAAAATGAGAGGTACAAATATTGTTTCTAGAATCAAGATTTATGTCCTTTGTAACATGCAGTCACTAGAAGCTAAGATAAGCTCAAGAAATGCACTCAAACAGGTCTCCCACTCCATCCAGTGGAAGGCACCGTGTGGAAACACTTGGAAGTGCATACAGATACTGCAGAGTTAAGTGGAACACTGCTGCATCACCTTCCAGAACATGTAACTGTATCAAGTAACAATGGCTAACGCATGAGGTTCCTATCTCTGTAAACTTCAGGAAAAGAATGAAGTTTATATCAATTCAAGATAGATTTTATCTTTTTGGTTGAAAACAAAAGTCACAGACCACGTAACACTCAGAAGGATGCAAAGCAGCAGGCAATTTCAGAACCATACTGAGCAGTGTTATTTAGCAAAAACAGGAGCCTGTGGGTTCTGCAAATGAAATGACTCCAACAGTCACTTCTGCATGGTAAATGTAGAATTCTTTGAACAAGCAGAGTACATCAAGCATCATGAAGCTGCATTCAAGAAAAAGAAAAAGCTTTTTTTGCTTTTTTGAACTGTCTTAAGATCTGATGCTATCTGGTACAATTTTTCGTAACTATGCTAAGACTTATTATGGCCAGAGAAGTCTGAGATGAAAGGAAACCTGCTGTATGCAGGCATAGCAATAATTGATGCCAATGACTGGGATATAGACTAGGCACAGGCAAGAAGGTAACAGATGTCACCAGCCCACACCCAGAACTAAATTTTTTTTGATGATAATATGTTTTAAATAATGCAAATACCACATGTAGATTAGAGAGCCGATTTCAGGCAGGTGGCCTAGTACTCCTCTGTCTGTCAGGAGAAATGAAGCAGCAGTAAGGAGAGGACTATTTTAATAAGGCCAGTATTATGCTATATGAAACCAGCAGGCACTTCTGGCCTATGTCAGATCTCTCATGGCAGCAGAGGCAGAAATGAAGGAGTTCAATGGCTCTTTTGTCTCTCTGTGTACTGTTGGCTAAAAAGCACAGCTATGCCAATGAGTGTTATTGTGATAACTGGAAGGAGTTTTATTATGAGAGAGCTCTATGCAGAACATAAAGTGACCTGTTACTACCAATTGGCACACGTTCAACTGCAGTGAGAATCTGTCTTGATCCAGCTGGTTTTCACATAGCTTTCAGAGCACTGAACTACATCCCCATCTACAAATAGGCAATGTATGCAACAAGCTGACCTTGCAAATTCAAGCTAAAGACAAAGAAACAGAGACAACTGGGAGTTGGGCACAATGCAGTGCATATCTGGAATGTCTGTAACTTTTTTTATTTTCTGTTATTTCCCCAGTAACTCTTTTCTAGTGAGGAAAAAGAAAGGTTAGTTTGTGACAAAGCATCTTTTCTAAGATCAAAGGAGATAAACAAGAAATATAAGCACCTCTCAGGACAAGAATTATACTAAGCA
The DNA here is from genome assembly GCA_013396635.1 of Penelope pileata. Taxonomy (NCBI): domain Eukaryota; kingdom Metazoa; phylum Chordata; class Aves; order Galliformes; family Cracidae; genus Penelope; species Penelope pileata. Next base: position 123,171 of record WBMW01005147.1, on the reverse strand, counting down.
GCTCACTCCTCTTAGTATATTCAGGTCTTAAATAACTTTTCATAAGTCCCTATTGTTAGATTAAAGAAAACAGCTTGCATCCATACAATACAGTGTACAGAAAGATCAGGCTACTTCCAATGACTTTCTGAAAGTAAGTTAGCAAGTGCACTCCTGAGAGAGCGCAGATCTGAATTCCCATATCCATCACCCAGTGTAGTGCCCTACACCTGGAGCGCGCTTCGTTTTTTTGAGACTGAGAATAGGTCAGTTTGGAATTGATACACAGAGGGGAAA
>WBMW01005147.1:106023-122112 GCA_013396635.1 Penelope pileata | reverse complement strand
AAGGAAGGAAAGGAAGGAAAGGAAGGAAAGGAAGGAAAGGAAGGAAAGGAAGGAAAGGAAGGAAAGGAAGGAAAGGAAGGAAAGAAAGGAAAGAAAGGAAAGAAAGGAAAGAAAGGAAAGAAAGGAAAGAAAGGAAAGAAAGGAAAGAAAGAAAAAGAAATTCTAAGTCTCTGTGAATTGAAGAAAAGCTTAAGGACCAGAAAGACTGCTTCCTCCAAAGGGGACACTCATTAAAAGCACCAGCTGTTTCTGCTGATAGGGCAAAGCTGAGATAGGTCTACCTGAGAAAGGTGCTGATATAACAGAGGATGGGGTACTTAATGAGTATAGCACAACCTTTTTGTGGAGTAGAGTTCTGATGTGCGTGCTTATAGAATTTTTGCAATATGATTAGTACATTTGTGAAAAAAGAAACTCGAGTTTCCAGCGTAGAAATGACAATGTGCAAACAAATGACTAAATTTGAGAACTTTGAACCGAGAGGGGCATTTGACAGTTTTCAGCCACGTTTCCACTTTGGTAAACACATTCACAACTGAATAGCTAAGCTGGAGTCTGTGTGTTTCTCTTCCTTTCAACATCAAACACTCTGGGGAAAGCTTTATTAAATACTAGGAATTTGTGAACTGGTCTCTTGCAAACACCAATTCACACTGTGTTTTTAATACTCTTTCTTGAGAGGAAAATTAGAGAAAAATGTATAGTTATTTGGAAAAAAAAAACAAACAAACAAAAAAAACAAACAAAAAACAACTGTAGCCAGAAGAAAGGGTTCCAAGTTCTGAATCTTGCATCCATCTTGGATGTGGACCCTTTTTCATAGCTTGTGGTAATCTTAGACTGTCCAAGCAGGAAGAAGGATTGATTAGTTTCAAGATTTTTTTTTACCTCATCATTCAGACCTGACTTTCTCCAGAGGCACCTTCCATTCCAACCTTTAAGGCGTTCTTTGCTAAGACATCTTTTCTCTGGGGCTCTCTTTGGATTTCACAGGTAGAGAAATGCAGGCTGTGATTGCTCACTCAACCGATTGTACTCAAAACAGCAGAGATGACAACATTGTGTAGTCTTCTTGACAACACAGAAGCATACAGATACAAAAACCTACTCTACAGCCATATCAGAAAGAACAGAGCCAAGTGAGTCACTAAGTGCAAGGCCCACCAGCAGTGCAACTGAAAGAAATCAAAACGACTTTCCGCCTTTGTTTTAGGAAAGATGCCAACAGCATTTTACAAATAAACTGAACAGTAGGAAATATCTGACAAGTATATAATCCTAAAATGTATAAACATATGTACTGGTAAAAATTTTACTTACTGGTAAAATTAAACAAAGAGCAAATGCATCATTTTAACACATTCTTTTAGTGCCTACTTATGTAAAGCAATACAGAGTGGTACATAGCACATTAGTCATAAAGATTCCATTAAATTATATACTCCACAACCAACTGTGGTCCATTAAGATCAGTTACATACCCTCCTGAACCAGAAATGACTTCAAACATTTAATATCAACAGTAACATGAAACTAAAATATGCAATTTTACATATGTTGCATCTTTCATATAAGCAATCAATTTCTAAAGGTTTGAATTTTAGTGTCAGTGTAGCACTTCAGACATAGAAAAACTAAGAAAATAGCTGAAACATATTCTCTTACCACTGGTATTTACTAAATCAGTAGCTTAAATCAGCATTCTTAATTGCCTTTTAAAATGGGGCTACTTATATGGATATGGATAATTCCTCTTAATCGTGTAGCTATTTGATTCTTCTTCAAAGGTCAATCCCTATAGATTAGAACTTTTCAATTATTAGCTTTCATCCACTAATATAAATTGACCCACTACAGAAACACTAGATATCTCCAATTACTTCTAATTATACAAGATGGCCCACTAAGGATTTTTATTGCAGTATTTGGACAATGGACACAACTGCTATTATTTTTGACCCTTCTCTGTAAATCCATTCATATATTTTTTAATCCCAGTCCCTTGTTACTCAGTTCATTTACAATGACAGAGTGGCAATAAGGGCTTTTGTTCCAGTCTGGATACTTTAATTTCATTTCAGATGTCAAGCAAATTCCTGAGTATCCTCGGTACTAGAATCAATGTCACTAACTGCACCATTAGTTTTCAAACAGGACCCTCTATTAATAGCAAAGAGGAATTTTTGCCTAACAAATCTAGCCCTGGATATCTTCTACGCTGCTCCCATTTTCTCAGAGGCTAGTTTTAAGAACTGGTACAATAATGGAACTTCAAGTATCCCAAAGAAAACTCTCCTTTTGTTCTCCAAACTTTAAGAATCTGCATCACAGACGATGAAATGAACTTTAATTGGAAGAAATAGTTAAGTGTCTGGCCAGCACAGAATCATTAGTAAAATCTCACATTTTTAATTTTGTTACTCTGGGGCTTTTTTTCAGTATTCTAATTCTCACAACAATAAAAGACAGGCACTAATTAGTTTTATAAGGCAGGCTATCAAAAGAGAGAGCTAATCAGTATTTCCTCACTTACTAATCCAAAAATTCAATTCAGTAAAAAGGTTACAGCAAAACACAGTGGTATTCAGGGGTTTTCCAGAATCTACTCAGCACTAAAAATATTATGGAAATTTTGTTACATAAAGGTATTTTATACCAAGTATTTACCTCCTGTTAGGAACAGGCAATCCATTTATACATGAGATTTTCAAAGGTTTACAGCTCATAGTTCAGCTTGCCTGGTGATTTGTGCACTGAAACACCAAACTTTCTGCCCCAGGACAGCATAACCACTAAAAAGTAGCCCCCTCTTTGCTGTGCCCCACTCCAAAATGCTAATTATATACAACTCCTCTGTGTAAAGAATGGGCTGAACCTTTCATTTGATTTCTCTTTTACAATGTCTGCCCATCTGCTTGCTTTTCTTTATTTAAAGGCCAGAAGCATATGGTCCTTAGTGGTCTTAAATACCATGGGGTAATTTAGAGTCATTGTCTATGATGCAGAGTCTAAAAGTTAGCCTAGTTTGACGGCAGTCCCACCTGGAGGGTTGAATCTATAAAAACGCATAGGAGAGGCCAGATTTTCTATCAGATCCTTGCTACTATAGACAGCAGTGAAAAAGAATGTAGACACATATGGTGGCAACAGAGGAAAGCCAACAGACCAGGCTCCTGTACTAGTCTCTAACAAGCCCTTTCTCCTTACCCTTGCAGCAAGGACTAACTGAAAAACAAACGAACATTAAAAGTTAGTTTATTTTATTTTAAGAATCCTTTTTTCCCCCAATTTGACAACAGTTAAAAGACTTGACAGGACCTCTGTACTGGTGGGTAAATTGTCAATGTAAGAGTTTGTGTCCAGTCAGCTCCTAGTTTGTATCAGTATCTCTGTGTCCATAACAGATACTACCAGAGAACTTCATTAGCTGTCTCAGAAGACAGAGGGCAGTGAGAAAACTGAACAGGCATGGAGGATAAACCCAAATCATGATGCATCTTGCCCAGGCTTCAGAAGTTTGTCTTCAGATTTGGAGCCAAACACTTGTTCCAGGGTGGATTGGCAGGGCAGGCTTGGAATGTTTTGGTCTGCGCCAATAGCATGAGGGATTGTTTACTCTGTAGGACATTCCAAACTTCTTTAGGGGGCAAATTCTGCCAATGCTTTAGAGTTCTGTGTTCCAGTGTGTTCTGAACACACTGGTAGTGCCCCCAATCTCTTCTGCTCTCTTCCTGTGGCATGGCATGCTTTTCTTGTTCTAGCTTTTGTATTATGGACTTTTATGTTACTACGTGTTTGTGAGAATGTTCTGTGGCTCCTGGGATATACACAGAGTAGCATTTCTGTTGGCTTGTCTGTACTAAACATTTATCACAGGGCTGCCTGCTACTGCAAAGAACCACATTTGACGGCCCAGATGCTTCCTTCCAGATTCCTGTTCCCTCTTGATGGCCCTTCGAGTTTACGCACAAGCCAGCTTCAGCTTCAAGGACAGCTCCCAGGAAGCATGCTCCAAATCTGTCCTGCCTGGACACTGAAAAGAAAACTAGAAAGTCTCCAGAGCCATCAACACAATATAACCACAATGCTGCTGTTAAAATAAACTATAAAAGCAGAAAATTCTCAGTCTGACTGCAGCTCCTGCTGCTTCCACTGTCTCCTTTCTCAACCCAGGGAATCAAACTTTGCACTGCAGATGTTTTCCCACCCGGTTGACTGATATATTAACACTACACTCGAAACAACACAGTTTTTCCATCTACTTCTTTCTCTATCTGATTTTAGTCTGCAGATTTTAGTCCTTTTCCTCCTGAAATTTACCTTCTTATTTCAAATAGTTTAAACCTCGAACAAGCTACTGTCATTGCCACATTGCCACATGTGCGGTTCCAAATACAATAGTAAGGAGTGGTACTGAGGGCAAATGGCACAATTGAGGTGCTATCTAGATCCTGCTCTGAACTAGTACAGGAATTACAAGGAAAAATGCTGTCCTACAGAACTCAAGAGAATGAATTACTATTAACTGTAACAGAGTCAGATTTTCTGCTGTGGTGACTAAAGCTCTGAGTAAAGCACTTTATACTGATAGCTCCCTCTATGACTAAAGTCAGAGGACCTGAATCAATTAGTGAGGTATTTGGGGGAAAATATGAAGACATAAGTAGATCCACATTGATACACATACTCACACACATCCTCCTTCACCCGTTCTCCTTCTCCAATCCATCAATATTCCTGACCCACTTTCTAAATCCCTGTTGTTGCAGATGTTGCTGATGCAAAACCTGTTTCAGCTTATTGAGAACATACATTCATCAGAAAAATAATGCAGTGCAGCAATGTCTTCTTCTGTCAGGAGCAGCTGGAATTATTGCTTACTTGGTCACCCTAAGGCATTCATAATTGGGAGGCAGGAGATGTGTGCGCCAAGATAGGCTGTAAAAGACACATTTCATGCCAAAAGCAGGTTGGGAATGTCTTCGTAAGTAGAGCAAATGGTTTTATTTATACCTTAATGAAGGCAATTTTGTTGGATTTCAATTTCGTGGTTTGCATAGAAGCATTTGATCTGGTACAATAAAGATTCAAGTAACATACATTTATGATGGCGCAGTACCAACAACTGTTACTTCCATCTGAAGCAAAATCCTAATTCCATGCTAAAGGAAAAAATCTCCACAATAGCTCACATTTCTGAGTATTCAGATATGAATCTGCGGATTTAACTTCACAATGAAGTAACGTTATTTTAACCAAAACTGCTTTTGAATCCATTTAATGACATTTAAAATTTAAATTAATTTAAATATAATTCCAAGTGTCTTAGTTTAAAGCCTGCTCACCAAGTTTAAAACAAAATCCCATTATCTCCCAATGTGTCTGATAGCTTGCAGTACCAAAGAATGTGGGTATCCATGAAGATGCCAGACTGTGAATGGGAATGGCTGAGGCATGGGTACACATTTCTTTCTGCCAGGTCTCCTGCAGGAATAGTAACTGCTGGCAGATGGAGGGTAGCAAACAGCAAAGGGACTGTAAGATTTTAAACCAGTGCAGCTGTTTTCCTACCAACTGCTTAGCTTGAACAGCAAACACACAGTTCTAGCAGCTTTACCAAGTTGATGATAAGTTATCACCTGTCACATTCCCTTGCTTGGCCATAGTCTCAGTAGAGCTACCAGTGATGAAAGAAAATTAGCTGCCTAGCTCCAGGTGAAGAAGGCTTGTAGGCAAGGTTGCCTCTCTTTGTTCCTGTGATGCTGCTCACTGCATCCAGCTTGCGTTCACCACCAGAACCATGCTCTGCAGTTTCCCAGTTGAGCTCCCTCCTGTCCTCATACTCTTCAGTGGCTGACTGAACAGACGGATGCTTCAGCCCCTAAACAAGCCTGTCAGGAACTTCCCTCTTGTCAGACGGAATTACTACTTACTGTTTGATATGACTTATTACCAATTTCTAAACTGCATGGGTTCTGTGTATGGATGGAGTGTAGAGACAGGGTATCTGTCTGCTGACTGAGGAGGCCCAGGACAAAGCCAAACCCAAAAGTGAACTGCAAAACTCTCCCCTAACCTTTGAAAACACTGTGGCCATTCCTGCCAACGGCTGGCCTGGGAATCAAAACCATCTGTAAAACAAAACACGTTGTAGACTGCCGACTACCAACCCACTTCATTGAACTAATAACACTCTTGTCATTGATCATAACCTGTGGCTTTTAGGCAGCATTGCTTGACAGAGGGCTCTGCAGAGCACTGGGCTTACATCTTCACATCCTCACGTGTGAGTGCAGGCCTACAGTACCCCCAAGCTAAATGTGTTAAGTTTCACTGCATGGTGCAGAAACATCCTCCATGACCTCAAATGCCTCTATACAGCATTTAGAAAAGTGTCTCCGCAAAGATCAAGGTGCAGGATTGAGGCCAAAGACAATCATACACAAAGCTACACCATAGGAAGCTCTGGGATTTAAAAAAAAAAAAAAAAAAAAAAAAAAAAAAAAAAAATCTTCACCCAAAAAGAAAAAAAAAAAAAACACCTTTACCTCCAAATGATCAAATACTACTTTAAAAAAAATACTATATCAACTACACTGATTATCAGAAAACACATGAACTGGAATTTCTTAGGAAAAATAAATGACCTGGAATTCCCAGATGCCTTTACATCTTAATCCAAGTGAATGGATGATTTTTTCTCTTAAAAGCAGAAAAATAAAGATAATAGTTATGACACAGAGGAAGAGAACACTGATCCAGTTTGACGCTTATGACTTTCAGATCAGAGACCTATGAAAACAGTACTGTCCTCCCAAGCTATAAAAAATGAACTGGACAAAAATCACCTCAGGAATGCTAATTATGACTGTGCTTCTCCGTTCATCTCTGACCTGCCATGTGTTGAACTTGTGTTTCTTTTCTCTGCAACAGAAATTGAAAGAGTGAAATTTCTGGTATATGTTGCTGGATTGCACTGACTACTGAATGAATAGATGAGGTTACAGGAGATATATGTGTTAGGTGATCTTATAACTGAGCTGAGAAACATGCATTTTTGGGGACAAAAAGGAAGGCTTGTGCCAAAGCACAGGATAATGGCTACATGAAGAGCATTACAGAAGACAGAGTAGCTCAAGGCAAAAGCCAGAAAATACTCAGCTCGGAGTAGTAGCATGCAAGTACAAGGTTTCCATAGGAATAAAGTACTTTGGTCCAAAAAGAAATTACTTAGAATACAAACTGGGATTACACTTCCAAGGCAAAGATCATCTTTTTTCCCCTCTGTGGTAGTAAAGCTTTCTTTCTCCAGTTACACATTCATAGTCAAAGAATATGAAATCCATTCAAAGCCGATGGAGTAAGTAGAGAGGAAATGTCTTTACATCTTTTCTAAGTTTATTTACTCTTGATTACAGTTGTTGGCTATTAACAGCAAATGTTCTTTGCCTTGCTGGTCAGCGTTGTTGGTAATTATTATCATTATGCTCCTGCCGTCACAGTGATCATCATTATAATGTGCAGAAGTGGAACTTAAAATACCCAAGAACTTCAATCTTAATAACTATATACTGTTACCAAAGCAGGGCCAGGGTACTGACCTGATTTCTGGACCATAAACATCCATGATACATAGATGTTAGCATGCCCCAAGCTCATTTCACACTCACTAACTCCTGCTCTTCTAGACCATTCCTGGACTCAGTTTCAGGAATGGAATAGTAATGGCTTGTTCTAAGTCACTTGGGCTCTACTATCATGTTTTCAGAGGGAAAAAGAATTTCATAGAATCACAGAAAGGTTTGGGTTTAAAGTGACCTTGAAGACCATACTGTTCCTGCCATGGGCAGGGACACCACCCACCCACTAGATCAGGCTGCCCAGGGCCCCATCCAACCTGGCCTGGAATGCCTCCAGGGATGGGGCATCCACAACTTCTCTGAACAACCTGTTCTAGTGCCTCACCACCCTCTTAGTAAAGACATTCTTCCTAACATCTAACCTAAATCTCTCCTCTTTTATTTTAAAACGATTGCCTCTTGTCCTATTACTATCTGCCTGTGAAAAGCTGCTCTCCATCTTTTTTACAAGCCCCCCTTCGGTACTGAAAGAACACATGAATATGATCTAAGCTAGACTATTTGGCCTAAGGACATAGACTGCTCCCTAGCCCATTCTATCTAGTATTGGAGACATAGTCACTGTCCCTACAGCATCGTTACAGCGCGGTGCAGCAGAGGCCAGTATTAAAGCCAAATTCACCATCCACACTAGTTGCCCATGGAAAGCCCTCTCGATGGCTTTGTGCAGAATCAATTGATAGTCAGAGAGAGAGCCAGCCTTGGATGTGTCATATGCTTCACAGGACACTTGCAGGTGTACTTACGTACCAAGTGGGTTCTGATGTTCTGTGAGACTCATTCTGAGTTCAGTGAGTTTCCTCACTGAGGCTGAAGCAATTTTAGTAATTAAAACTTGGTCAAGAGGAGTTATTTTTAAAAGGTTCTCTGAAAGACAATAGATACATATTTAGGCATGATAGAACCATAACTTTTTTCCAACAATTGAAGTCATCTGACACTGTCAGAAAATCTGTCAAACTTTTACTGAGTTCTGATCATCACAGCTTAGGTCACCAAAATACTTTTTTTTTTCCCCCAAGAAAATGTGAAATGAGAATTAACTGTTGTATTTTGAAGTCAATTTGACCTCAGGCTACATTTTTCCACAATATTTATTCCAACAAGCACATTTTCAGCTCCAGTAGTCTATGCCCAAGTGCAATGGATGTATTTGAGGTTTTTTTTAAGCAATAGTAGAATGGAATATAACTTTTGATTACTTTTCAGAAATGTTCCCTATATTGATAGTTTTATAATGCTAAAACTAAGGCAGGAATCTCCAAAACATTTTGAATTGGTTTAACACCATTAGGTAGATGAAATGCTGTAAAGTGGACTAAGTATGAAGTTGCATGAAACGTTAAACAGAGGTCGAATGAAAAGCAAAGGTGCTAAAACAGGTACTTGGAAATGTTAAAAAAAAAAAAGAGAGAGAAAGAAAAGAGAAGAAAAGAAAAAAAAAAAAAGAAAGAAAGAAAGAAAGAAAGAAAGAACTTTGGGAGCAAGATTTCTCAGAAATCTCATTCCCTGCAATATCAGTGCAGATCCAAATCAGATCAGAGTCTCTCCAAAACCAGAGAGCAAAGGATGGGAAAAGTTGCAGAGTTCTAGGCAGCTGAGATGAAGACAGGTCTCAGGAAAGAAGAACATACCACTGCAAAGGCTAAAGGCCAAAGGAAGCAGGCACAGGACCAAGCTCGGGACTCTCTGCCAAGAGAATCCGAAAGAGCAAATTCCAAGTCCCAGAAATATCAGACAAGAATCCCTAAACAGAGATAGCAATTGAGAGCATATAAGGACATTGAGTATGTGCACACAGAAGGAGAGGCCAAGACTGAAGTTCGGAATCAAATTCCCAGAATTCAATGTGTAGGGTATCAGTGCTGAGGCATACTGGAAAGAAGACATGGTCATGAATCAAAGAGCCTGGATTTAAGTTCTGGCAGCTAATTGGAGGAACTTAGAGTGTCAGCAAATGTAGAGCTACAGCCTCTGGACCTGAGAAAAAATAAATGTTTTTTTGAAAGTTCATGCGTCAGACAAGCATATGCAAGATTAATTTGCAGGAGGGAAATACCTATATTCTCTACCCCACAGATAATAACAAGGATCTGCACAGGGGAGGTTGGTAATATTCCCAAATTCTGTGATCTATGAAGCTGAAGTACCTATTATCTGTATATTCTACCTTTGGATTTCTTAACATAGCGAACATTTTTTTCAGAGTCTCTCATGCCTATTAAAGAAGGCATTTGCGTAGCATTCTCTGAAGGAGATCATTTTGCTTTGGTTTCTTTTTTTTTCTTTCTGATATCAGCCTTTTCTTTGCAAGTTGCTTCTTTCCAATATTCAAGTCCTAAAGCCTTCAGTGTTTGCTACAGCAGTGGGTCTAGCTCCTGCTGAAGAAGTTCTGGAAATGTCTTTCTGATACTGGATCTCATGAGAGGGCCTATCCGTGCTTCATGGCATCATTACGGCGGTGGCCCTCCACCAACCCTGCACCAGGTGCAACAATAGGCAGACTTATAGATCACATTGGTCATGCACATCCTCCATTACCAGGTTCCATGAAGCAAGATAAAGGGTAGGGTGTTACACAGTGGATGGATAAGACAAAGAACAGGCAGGCAAGGAAATGAGGATGCGACTCCATGGCAGGAACTTCTTGAGAAGTCATGAGATTTTATAGGTCTGTGATTTCCTTAGTCTAAAATAAAAGGAGCATGTTGTTCTTTCAGGAATAAAAGAATTTGGCGCCCTTAATCCTGAAGACAACCATCCTAATAACATCCTAAAAATAATCCTAATAACATTTATGATTTTACTTAATGATATACAACTGCCTTAAACACTGTTCTCTGGGACCTCTTGAACGTGTTTGAGAAAGTGTTCCCTAGGCCTCCCCATCCTAATCTGAAGGAAGAGAACTGGTGACAGTCACCACAGAGCCAGATGTGCAGACATCAACGTAAACAGTCAGCCTGAGCTGCCTGAACTTGTTTGCACCCTTTGTGTATTTGCAACCATGAATACTGAGGGGTCTGGTTCTCAGTTTCTCAGACCACTTGCCAACCAGGAGACACTCACAATGAAGCATGCCAAGAGGGGAAAACAGGACAAGAGGTTTCCTAGATGGAAAACATCTGATCAGATTTCTCCAGTATCGAAAGCATTGTACAGATCTTTCCGTATTCACCCTGTTAATAATTTACAATAAAATTAGCATATATTTAAAATCTCCTACACGCACATTGACTAGAAAACTTCCACGGAGCTTTACACAATCAAGAGGGCAAGCGGATGCCAGATGCAAGAAACCAGGGATCAAAAGTAGGAGCTGCAGCCGGTACTGACAGAAAGGCCTAATAACCAGCTCACATTGACACTGACAGGAGCTTCAGCTAGCAGCAGAGAGCAGCATGAAGCCACCATTGAGCGGAACTTGCTTTCTGATGTTCTGCTAAGAAAGGCAGACAGCTGACAGGACTGAAATGGGCTCTGTCACTGTTAAGACACCAACTTTATTCTCTCACTGGTGCTATAAATATTCCCTTGGTTTAACTGGTTTCCAGCAGTAAGTGCTCAGACACACCAGGAGAGAGATGTGTTTTTTGTAAGGATTTCAGAATTGCTGTCTCAATGACTCCCTTTTAGAGGGGCATGTACATGCCAATCCAGATGGAAAAATTGTGATTTCAAATGGCCTCCTTTGAAGCTCCACACTAGTAGGTAAGTACATCTTGACAAGCAGAAGAGAATTATGGTATTTACCAATGTGCAAAAATGCACTGTTAACTACAAATAGGTACAACAACATTTCTATTTTATAGTGTATTGATAGAAAGTGAAAAAATCTGCCTAAGTGCTCCGTTAGCCCTACACACTGTGAAACGCACAGAGCTCTGTTCTGCTTTCTTTTGCATCATATGCTAACAGCTCCCCAGGCAAAGCACAGAGATGTTCTGCACTTCATGTGACATTCTCACCTACCTTGTACATTTGAACATACATTGTACTAAGCCTGCTGCAACTATCTAAGGTTATAGTAAAGGTCATGTAGATTCCTATACTGACAAATCCAAAAATAAAACTTTTGCAAGGACTGTATGCAGAAGAAGTCAAAATAGAGCTCTCTGTCCCACAACAAAATGGGTTCTGATATCAGAAGCAGTGTGCATCACCTGGAGCTGAGTAAATGCTGCTGGATTTTTCAACAACTTGCATACAAAAGCATCCCATAAAAATCATCTCTCAGTGCAAGCCAACACACTTTCAAGCAATGCACCATTACAATCTGGAGTCCTACTAATTAAGCCTTGGAGGTGAAAAAAAAAAAATTCCCTGCAGGAATCATTCAGATTTCCTAAACTTTTCTCTAACTAGTTTTCTTTGTGAAACTTGTGCAGCTGGCACCAAACATGTATTGCTGTGGTTTTCTTGGCATGAGGTTGCTATGGCAGAAGTCCATGTTGTTCAAGTGACAAAGCTACTAAGTTCCAGATGCACAAAAAGGCTAGGACATCTACATTTCACTTGTCTTTGTATTTATCACTCAACCCTGAAGCTCAGATACATAAAATTTCTGCTGGCTTCCTCCTTCCCCAGTTGGCACATAAATCTCCAACTCCCTTAAGGGACTCGAGTGTGAACATGAGTGTTCCTCAAGTACCCAAAGTACTTCTGACCATGCACACAGATACTTAAATCTTAACATCACTTGGCAATCCCTGCCGGGCCCCACCAGTTGGTGTTCCAGCTGGTGGGTGATCCAGGTGCTGGTCTATCAGCATGTCTGAAGGAAGAGAGGCACTTCTGCCTTTTGAAGCACAACTAACAGATGAACTACTGCTCTCCTCTATGTATGACAATCTAGTGGTAAATTCAGCAAATGAGGCAACAGAAAACACACTTTCAAAGCCATGTTCTGCCTGGTGGCATGCAAATTTTCCTCTTCAGAAAACAGCTCTTACCCTGAGGGTCTGGCTATTTTATGAGGCAGATGTATTCACCATCTCTCTGGCTGAGCCTGCTTCACTTTGTATAAAAAATTAAAAGCATGTTGGGTGAAGGAAAGAAACCTGACTCTGTCACCTCGTGGTCAGGATTCTCCCCAGGGAGTTCTCATTCCCCTGTCTCTAGAAGTGGCTTCATGTTCTGCAATAAATGGTGAGAGTAATCTTGGAGGAGAGATGGTGTCCCAGGACTTTCCACAGGGGAATCATTGATTACAAGGGATATCCTCACCTCCAGATTTTTAACAATTTTAAGAACAACAGAATGAGAAAAAGGTTGTAAAAATACTGTCTTTTACCCTCATATCAGGGCAGTTTCATCAGCAAAGGTGGGTTAAATCCCATCAGGCAGAGCTGAACACTGTGCCCTTGTGTTTCTGCGTGCTGGCCCTAGCCTCCGAGCTGCCGTGCTGCTGCATCATTCTCTAGACAAGAGCCCAATGTAAATTTAGGCTTAAGAAAAATGCACACTGCAAGCTGAAGGGTGACTGATACATAACAAATCTCACACTCTTAGAATATACTGGTCTGTATTCTGGCACTTGTACCCAGGAACACCTCTGAGTTTGGTCACCTTGCCATCCAGAAACCATTTTACAGGTTTAGAGGTGAAGAGGACTCCTGGAGAGTCACTGTACTGTGCTGTTTAGATGACCAGCTTCTGCTTGTTTTCTTTCACAGAGAGAAATCTCTGAGTCATCAGCATCATTACTGCCTCGTTTTTGCTTACCTAGCCTAATTAAAAGGATTAGACTGATCAGCGAGGGGCAGCAATTTAACTGGCGCATACTTAATAAACAAAGCTTCACCAATTTCCTTCCATTTCCTCTGATATTTTTTGCCTCTGCTGCTACGTGAAGAAACACTGTGGCCTGATCTTCCCAATGCAGGACTTCTGTTCTTAAAGAGGCAGTATTTATTATTTGCTATCTCAAATACAAAACGTGCACATTTTAATCCTTCCCATCGGCCTAACATCTCTATCTATAGCAGGTCGAAGATGCTTATCATTCTCTCAGCTAAGTGACTGCGTCTTACATGGCAGAGAACAATAAATGTTGCTTAAATCTCATTACAGTCAGAGGAAGATGAGTCACTGAGTGCCAACTAAAATAACCATGGCATTGAACTTGTTTTTAGTGACTACAGCACAGAGCCTATGGATAAAGACAGGATGAGTGACACCAAGCAATTGTCTATTTGCAAAACCTGTCTCTTCCAAAACAAGGTAGTAACAGTGGCTGAGATTAATGATCTAAAGATCACAAAGCATATATATACACTTGAACAGAAATAAGCTGCGAGCATTTCTGAAATGCAAGGAAACACACTCTGAAAAGCTGCCATATGGTACAGAGCAATGTTAGGGGACAAAGGAGTCAATTTTTCTCATCCATTTGAATGACAGATTTGGCCACGGGACAATAACGGTAAGGCCTATTCTACCTCAACAATGAAACTAGTAAATACAGGGCATGTAATGGCTGTGGGCAATAACAACCATTGCCTTTAGCAGGGAATTATCCTAATTCTCTTTCCTACCCCACTAAGGCACTCTTTGGTGCTGACCCGGAATGGGGAACACGACCTATTGCCCTGACAAACACTTCTTCGTTTCAAGAGAACATATTCTGGCCAGTTTGCTGTGTGAGCAGGCACAATCTATCTGAAAGCAGCTCATAAGTCTGATGTGATATCAGTGTTTTATAGTAGAGGATAGCAGCAGAGAATTCTTTAACTGTGGATTTGACTACAGCTGGATACTTGAATCTCACAAATGAATGCTGAAGTCCTTGTTCCTCCCATCTCAGGGGGATCTCTGCCAGAGAGGTATCAAAGCATAAGGTGCAGCTCTCAGGATTTCTGCTCTTCTAAACAGCATCTTAAAATTCTACAGCTGTTGTTAAAGAAAATCTAATGAATAAGATTTGGCATGGAAAAACAGTGCAGGCTTTAGATCGTCTGTTTATTGCATTTCATTTACTGAATTTCCTTGCATGGAACTTAAGATGCAGCTTTCTACAGCAGCAAACATTTCGATTTCTAATAAAAAAAATCATGTTGATTATGCAGGTCAATGGATCCACAGCAACCGTGACATTACTTGTGACAAGTGATGGGAACATTGGATATTTTTCGCTAAAGATAGTAAATAGGGAGACAGTTGAAAATTGGAGCCAACGCTGGAAGAGATTAATGAGAAACTAAATGATTTACAAGTACCATGTCCTCATTTGACTGGAAATTAGACAAATTAACCTAAAAAAACCCAATGCTCTAATGAAGCAGACAAACAACTTCACAAACATATCACAAATGGACTTGATGGGGAGGGGAGGAAAAATGGAAGGAGAAAGAAAGTGAAGAAAGAAATGACAGTCTACATTTAAAATGTGCTTGGCAAACCAAGCAATTAAATGGTGACAATTCAAGCAGAAGCTCTTAAAGGGTGACAGGCAAGGAAGGGGGAGCTGGTATATAGTAGCCTTTATCTGAGACGGCTGGTACAACTGCTAAAAAAGAGAATACCTTGTATGGGAGAGAATCTCAGAGTACAACTGCTATGCAAAATGCTAAAAGAAGTTTAATTGGCTTGTCAGAGAAAGGAGAGCAGAAAATGCTGGGCGTAGAGGCTGGGTAAGGGGAAATTAGTCTGTACTAATGAACACACTTCTGGGGATCTTCCAGAATACACTCTCATACAAAAGAAATACAAAATCCATGCAATTTTTCCTGCTTCAGCAAATTTTCATAGACACAATATGAAAAGTATTGATTTTGCACCTGAGTTACCAGTGTATGCGAAAGGGAATACTTCTTGGGAACCTGCAACAAGTCACCACGTAACAGGAGTGGAGAAAAGGAAATAGCACAGCAGGATTTCAATAATTGTCATCTCCAGATCCATTTTGCAGGCACTAAATTCTGTCTTTTTGTTGCCCCAGCCACTAAAGTGGCTACAGCTGCAGCAAAGGATGACCAGCTATTTACATATTAGTGGGTTTTCCTCCAGTCTGTTGTTTTAATGACAGAATTTTCACTGAACCTGAAATGAGGGCTATTCAGTATTTGGTTTACCTTAATTATTTTAACAGGCCCACTTCCTGCCTTGTTTACTATGCTGAGGTTCCTGGAAAACTGGAAATGATTCACAGAAGATTTTTACTGGCCAGTTCTATTATCCCTGCAATACATTAAGGTGATTCAGCTATATCTTGTTAATTAAAAGTCTGTAAGATATTACATCAATTTTAACTTCAGTGGGAGTTTGCAGCTGAAATAGCTATGTCTGCATAATACACTCTATTTAAACTATTATTTAACCTGCTCGAAGCTTCCTGCTCTAGAACTTAATAGTTCACACTATCATTAATATGTACATGGCTAAAAGCATATTCTTCTGTAGCTCTTCTTGGTCTTGAGTTGCAAATAAAAGGAAAAAATATCTCTTTTTT
>WBMW01005147.1:82416-102836 GCA_013396635.1 Penelope pileata | reverse complement strand
TTTTTTTTTTTTTTGCGTGCCTTCTATTCTAGAAGCCAGCTCATATTCTGCACAGCCAATGCCAACTTCATGTAGAAGGCTGGCACACTGTCTACGGATTATCTGAAGCAGAAAGGAAACTCAGATGATAAACACTCCTTCTACTAATCCTCCGAACACACACACACACACACGCACGCACGCACACGCACACGCGCACACACACACACATCTATTCCTTGTGACTATGCCTGATTGAATACTAAGGAATAGTCAATGCAGGTGGAGCTCAGGAATGTGACAGGAATTACAGCAGGTGTGTGACAAGAGGTCCTTCCTGCCAGAATCCTTTCTGACAAGGGCCAGGATTGGAAGTTTAGGGAAGAAAATAAGAACAGAATTAACATGGTACTGTCCAAAAGTACCACGCCAGCCATCAGCAATTTGCAGCTTCCTGAGCCATTGACAATGTATGCTCATTTCCAATTCCATTAATTCATACTCTCACTTTTGGAACCTGGATGAAGTTGTCAGGTGCAGAGCTACACCTCCTTCTGGCAGGCTTAATTTTGTGTAACTTCTACTGTCTAGATCTTGAATGTCTCCTTTAAGCCATTTTTCTATGCTTCCTTCACCAACTGGAAGTGGTGTTTTCAGAGGGAAATTCAACTCATCTTAAGATCAGGCTTCAATAAGTTGCTTCCTAGAAACGCCTAATTGTTCCTCCATTAACTTCAGAGAGAGCCTGATGAATGCCTAATGTCTGATGGCTATAGTTAAGTGACATCACAGATTGCCAAAAACATGCCCTGGAACAGAAAGTACCATTGTCATAAATGACTGATTCAGGAATCCCAGACAACAGGGCTACAAGGTACCTTAAGATGAGTCTCCAACTATACAGAGATTCTCCAGCCTCCCATCTGAGTGATCCCACTGCCCTTTAGGTTGGAGCTGGCTACTGGAATAATCTGCTCACAGACTGTAATTTGTCAATAAAGTTCAGGGCTGTTACATAGGAAACTGAAATTAATACCATATTTGACAACGTATTTGATAGTTCCAAGAGAATGCGCTAACAAATAACAACAACAAAAATAACAACAAAATGTTTCCTAAAAGCAGAAAGTGATTACATGGTGAACTGTTAAACTCAACTGAACAGAACTTGTTAAGTGTGGAGAACATTAGGCAGATGTTCAAGAAATAGTCTCATGTCAATGTCAAATGTCACAATTACCCATTTACTTGATAAAACAAGTACTCTGTTGATTAATTTCTTTTGCCCTCAATGCTTCCTTCTCTAGAGAATTAAATGTCAGAATCAACTCTAAGTCATCACATTTGTCACAAAGTGCCTGCTGTACAAGTCCTCTGACAAGTTCTGAGCCACTTTGGAGAGTCTGTAACATCCACTGCTTTTCACAGATCTCAATTCTGCTGCTGGCACTGAAGGGGTGGGTAGAGACCACAACTTTGTTTTCATCAGACTTTCTTTTGGGAAGCTTAGCTGTTCCCAGCCCACTGGCCAGCTATTCAGTGCATGCAGTCCTCACTGGCTACAGAAGTTGACCACTCCACAGAGAAAGATAAGGAAGACTTTATTACACTCTGCTTTTCTGTAGAACCAGCCAGAACCTGGCTTTAAGCAAACATGCACAAGTCATTAGTGTTTGTGCTCCAATCTGATTTACCATGGCATTTTTATCCCAGTGTAACTTTATCATGTGTCAGCAGAAACCTGGGGTGACATGGGAGCTATTCCAGCCCGGCTATTTAGAGCTCCTCGGAGACAAGCCGTGTGTGTTACAGTAGGTCTACTTATGTAAGACGGGGACCTCGTGATCTGAAGCTCGTGCCAGGACCCGGAAAGGCCAGCCGCTTTCCATCCGTATTATACCAGTGCTGGCTCAAACACAAAACTGCCCCGTCAGTTTTGGAAATCCCTCTGTTTCTACATGGAGCTGTTTCCACATCTTGCTAATCATATGCTCATTTCCAGCAACAACAGCTCCTGTCTCCACCACCAAATCCAGCAAGCACTGACCTCAATCTTCTGACCTGCTTATTCAGTACCATTGAACTATGCTCTGCATGATATGGAAGGATGCTGCCATGCTGCTGTCTTCTTGGCTCAAGATTTCAGTGGACAAGGAGCAAGTTTAAGCTCATCAAATGTCCTCCTGCACCATCTTCACAATGGGAAAGAAGAGGGTGTGGAATTGGCACTGTTCAGCAACAGTGGCTGCTGCAGTTCTAATAGCTGTGGGGGTACCTGGAAAGAGAAGGAAATGTAAGGGGAGGGAGAAGGTAGAGCCTCCTTCAATCACATCTTCCTTTGATAGATACAGATGTGCAGGAACAGGAGCTGAAGGATGCTCAGCCTGACATGTTGGTATTATAAGCCACCCGGCAAAGGACAGTGAATACAGTTATCTCTATTCTTCTACACATTTTGTCCCTTGCAAGACTATTTAAAAACCCCTGACAACTTGGGCCAGAATTTTCAGAAATAGAAGCTTAGAGCTACATTTAGACACCAACATAGAATGGTTAGTGAAGGCTGCTCAGGAGCTTTGTATCCCGCCTGTATCGTAACAGAGACTTGGCCGCTCAGGTCTGAACTTCTATTTCTGAAGCCCTTGTGTAGCAAACCCAGTTCCATTGTGCGCCAAACCCCAACTCTGCCTGCTCATTTGTTTGTGATTCAGTAGCCCGCCAGCTAGCCATACAGTTAGATGAACACGAGATTTTATGGCCAGTTCTCACCTTTTACTGAGTTTTCAACAGCGGGGCAGTTTAACATTCAGAGGGCACAAACAATTACATCTTGCTTCATTACTTCTGGGTAATAAATACAACAGATTTTCAAAGTTCTCCCAACCTGTTCCTCGCTCTTTATTCTTTTGATATACTAAACCACAGTGTTCAACAAAGGCATATTTATCTTATATTCAGCTTACTTCACCGTGAAATGACTCAATTCAGCAAGTGGGTTTGAAATATACACTGAAGGTAGTGTAAAACAGCACCTTTAACAAGCGTGGAAAAAGAAGTGTAGTTCATAAACAGAACAGAAACTGTATTTAAAACAATATCTAACAATACCTAATGAACTCCGGAGACAGCAGAGCTTGAAACAGACAACACATCCCTCACTCCAGCATCAGCTTTCAAAAAATCACAATGTCCGTGGCTCATATATTTCACAAAGTCTCTGAAGAAATGTTAAATCAATAAAATACCTAAAGGTTGCCAAAAATCAGATGGTGTTCCATAAAAATCCAGCTATCATTGCTGACGGGCAACATAAGTAAGCTGAAGAAATATTTGCAAGTAAAAGGCCATCCATCCCACTGGAGCCCATTCATATCTGGTCACCTGGTACGTGTCAATGGACACCAGCAAGCTGGGATTGTACTGGCGCACTTGCTGGGCTCCAGCAGCTTTCCTCAATGACTTAGGATACCTCGCACACTGTTAATTTGATTTCCAGAGTGCCTCCCTGAGCCTGTTTTTTAGCAACATAATGAAAACTCAAGCTTGCGTTGGTGACACATTTACCAATTAATGTTGTGGCATATCAGCATCCATTTTTCCAGATCGTAGGTTCAGCCTTTGAAAGGCCATAGAATTATCCATACCTTGTAATAGTGAAATCAGACGTAGGCACTTTTTAAAGACCCACTGTAGATCTTTGTTTTAGTTGTTTATGTATGTACCACAGGGATGCAATCTTCTTGCTGAGGAAGATATACAGGGGAAAATAAAACACACTGTGAAAGCAAGCTCTGATATTCTGCTGTGAATCTAGAAATATAGCTTATTGGTGTCATAAAAGACATCTACTTTGTGTTTCTTTCACATGCTGACATTCCTCTTACTAGATACATTAAAGTGAGTGGAGTTCTTAGAAAAGTCATACTACTGTGCTCCTCTACCTCAGTTTTCACAGCAGAAGAAATAAACGTAGATGTCTATTTCCTGAAGTCCTGCAAAGAACTTTGATCTTTTCAGACTGGCAATTTTAAAAGAGGGCAAAGCAGTCCAAAAGCCGTTCTGTTGTTGGCAAGGGAAGCTAAGCCCTACTGGAATTAGCATGATTTTAACTTCTTGCAGAGGCTGAAACTAGAATCTGTATCTCCTGATGCTAACATTATACAAAGCTTTCTCATTTCAGTCACAGTAGCATACAACTCTGCAGTAGTTTCAGAAAATAATAATTAGTTCCAGAAGAAGTGTATATTACATATATTATGTTTAGGCAACAGAGTTTTCCATCCTTCTTTCCCGTTGCTAAAAATACAGATTGTTCACAACCATGCTTTCAATATCCATTTAATTGTTTTGCAAACAGAGTATCTTTGACAAACTGTGCTGGCTAGGCTTCAGTGAGCACTGCATTCAGCTCCATTACCCACAACGTCACAGCCCTCTGAAGATATATCCTCCCACTGTTGCCACCAACACAGATACAGAAAAGGGGGTCTTATTCTCCTCATAATCATTCTCCTGTAAAGTTTGAAAAGCTGATTTCACATTTCATTACTCACCTCAGAGAATCTGCCACTTCAGGAGTGTCAGACAACCTGTGGGCTTTATGCTAATCTTAAAAATGTAGTTCAAGTTTCACCCCAGATCTTTACTTCTCTTCCCCAACACACTTCCATGCTGGCTTGACTTCTAATACGAGCTTGTTTAGAATAATAATAGTACAAAAGACACTGCATTCAAGCAGATGACTTTGTGGGTGGCCAAACACTCACCAGCCAGATGTACATCAAAATTGTTTCCATGAATTTATAGGCATGCACCCGAGAAAGACTTATGGATTCCAAAATGCTTCCCACCACATGCATTTCAACACTGTACTTGCTAGCAGATGTTTATTAAAAGCCTACTCTCACCTACGTGTTCTGTAGAACACTTACTTGAAATGCATCAGATATTTTCTCTCCTCTAATAAACCTATTTGATCCTCAAAGTTATGGGATACAGATCTCTTTGATTTCTTCATACCTCTCCTAAGTTAGACTTTGAGATACCAGGCAACAAGAAGCAATATGTCAGATAGTGTACTGCTAATGTCTTTCCTTGCAAGTACACTAGACATTCCCATTTAGCATTCTAGTGATTTGTATCCTGTTCCAATTATCCTTTTGATTCCAATTGCATTCTACGATGTACCATTTTCCTGAGTAGAGCATTTATTTTATAATCATTTTTAAACAAGTTTCTGGAACACAGTCATCCTTTTAGCTGTAATATAGCAGAGCATCTCAAATACCAAGTGTGTTGCTTAGGAGTGAATACTTATAAAAGATCAACAAATACAGAGAGCCGTTCTCCTTTTCATAAATTCTGATTTCCAGATCAACATTAATAGCAGCAGCTACGTTGAATAAAAACAGGCATTCTTCTCTGATCCCCATCAAAGGTAATGTTTATATCCTTCACCCATCAGAGTTGTTCACATTAACCCAATATCACGGTGTCAAAATATAACTGCAGATTAGGTTACTTTGTTCAGTGTTTTCCAGGTTCTAAACTGAGCATTGATCACAACTGGAGTGGGCTCTTTCCACACAAATTTCTGCAGAGCTCGTCTTGTGTGTTTTGTTGTGGTCAAAGGAAAGCATTTTGTGTAACACCTTGACAATTGCCTTTCAGATGAGCCATGTCTGTATGTACAGAATTCTAGCATTGGGATGAATCTTGATGCTGATTTCCAAAGTGGCTAGGCAAACCCTAAAAAGTAGGCTGAAGAGACATACGTTTCCTTCTCCTGAGCCCTGAGAATGCTGGGCACAGCACGACTCTTGCTTGAGTGTTAAACTGAGGCTGGGAAAAGCAGCTGGCTTTTTGTTACTGGGATGCTGAGGGAAAAGACAGTTAAGGATCTAACTAAATCAATGTTCCCGCAGTAAAAAAAAAAATGAGACCGTGGTAAAATGTATGGCACTTTTATAGCATTATTTGTGTTTCCTCAGGCTTGAGAAATGATATTGTAGTGATATCACTTCTCTGCCTGAAGTGTGTCTGATCCAAAGTGTATAGGTAAGTCTTTTTGTTTTAAAAGAAACTGGTCATTAAAAGAGATACGTGAGTGAATTCTGAACAGCTGACTGCTGTATCTACAAGATCTTTTCAGATGAAATATTATGAGACATCTCAATTTTTCTCTCTCCATACTATTCAAAATTTTTAAATTGCCTGTTTGATTGTGATCTGAATCTGAGGTAAGAACACAGAGACTGATCAGCTACAGCTGCTCTAGCCAGCTTTACACTAAGTGTAAACTGATGCAACCCTATTGTATTTTTTAGCCTCAGGTTTATTTTCTGTCTCTAGAAGAATGCTACTCAGTGATGGCTTGGTCAGCTGCCCTGGAATTGGGATCAAGAAAATAAGACTAGGCAAAGCTCACCATCGTCAGCTTCCAAGGATAGTCAAATTTTGGGCCATACTCCAGGAAGTGGCTGCCTGAGCTCACGCTGTGTGACTGGACAGGCTGCGGATGGGACTGGCTACTGCTGGACTCTCGCATTAGATCCTTCAGGTGGGAGCATGAAGAATTGAGTACTCCAGTGTGTTCAGTCAAGCGAGGTCAGAAGGAGGAAAAATAACACCACGTTACAGTTGGTCTTTTTTGCCAAGGCCAATTCACAGTGTCATTCAGGTTCAGCTCCAGATGAAGTTGTGTCAGCAGGGTTCAGATCACTGAACTCTTCTAACCACTCTTCTTGTCTGATTAACTTTACTTGCTTGACAGCTTTCAGGTATGGAGGAATCTGCTGAAAACCTCCGGTCATTGTAGTATAATACAATGCATTGTATTTTTGCCATTTCATCTTAAATCTCAGCTGAAAACAGCTGTTCTCCGAGCCTATAACTTGCAATGTCTGTCTCCTGCTGTTATTTATCTCAGTAGCTGTATTATTTAACTTTGTGAAGCATACTGGAATACAGTTTATGTGGAGAACACTATTAAGTGTGTGAATTTAAGTGCACGAATATTAAGAACGAAGAAGTACTCTTAAATCAAATGCCACTGATTGCTTTGAAAAGCTTCTAAAAATTTCTCACCTGAGGCTTCCCTTATAGCCATTCTTTACACACCTATTCCATAATACAACATGGAAGGAATTATGGGCTTCAACCTTTCTACTTCCTGACTCTGGCTGCTTCTGGAAACCCTTCAGATCAAAAAATACATGACAGTTTGTCATCTTTGTAATTATGCATTTTTAAAAGGTATAGCTGTTGCAGGAAGTTGCATGTACTTTTTCTGCGTCAGTGCATCTTTCCAATTAAGGAAGATTCCCTGTTGCTGCAGGCTCGGCTGGTTGGATAATGGACTGCAGTGAGATATGTCCCGAGCTGAAGGCTGCAACATGGGCAAAATTAATGTTGGGAGAAAATTGACATGAAAACTAAAATTAAGTGGAATGACTGCAATACAACAACGTAATGAACTTCTAAATTGTGAGAAAAATGAGAAAAGTATTAATTTTCTAATAGTTAATGGGACAAATTAATTCCTAGTTTATATAGTCTGTTAGGAGCTAATAGAAAAGCAGGGGAAAAAATCTTATAAAGACCATTTGAGCAAGCTGCAGAACTTGGTTGAAAATTGTATCTTTACTCCAGAAAACTACAGGATTTTATTTTTCTAGGGTATAAAGAAGGATAAATTTTACAAAGGTAGTCTGTTGCTACAAGGCCTTCACGCTTCAGGAATTCAAGCCAATCCATTCCTGCCTGGTGGAGACAGGATATCTATTTGGACCCTGACTGCTAGGCAACATATGAGCAGTTCTGCTACTCTTCTGTGATTGTTTCCCTATTTTTCAGGTATCTAGTCTATCTGAATTGAAAGTTTCCTGAGCCCAGAATTGTCACTTACTGCATGTATTTATAGCAAACAGTCTACTGATGTGCTTATTGTGACCTGATCCTTATTAAGTCATCAGCAAGAAAAAAAATAAAAACAGGAGAAATATGGAAAATGATACTGGTTTTGGTCTCCTTTTACTTCAGCAGTGCGTGTGTACAATGAGTAAACAGACTGCAGGCCTTGGGCACAGAGACACTTTACACTGAAAGTGTAACAGCTGGTCCAGAACAACCTCAGCATCCCAACCTTGGCCTTTCCTAGCAAAGAGCAGCCACTGCCAAACGGAATGGTTCAGTGACCTGGGCTTGCAGCAACTCAACAATGAAGAACTGATCTGCTCTTGTGATCTCAAAGAGGTTCATTTCATACCACGAGTTTCTTAAATAAGAAAACCCATAGGCTAGTTACCAACTGTGACACAGAAAGGCAAGTTGTCCAAAAATGCTGGTTAGTTTTTGAGTTGAGGGAGTTCAAATTGCAATAAACATTACCAGATTAAAGCACCTTCAAACTTGCCATTGTGATCAGTAGCTTCTGTGATATGTCGCTAGACACAGATTTGAAGATCTTAGAAGGAACAAAGGTTCTTACTTAAACATTCTTTGTGGGAAGGAAAAATGCAAATGCATGAATCATGGCTTCAATTAACATCAAGTGCGCTCTAATGGCCAGCTTCATTCTGTCTGATTCATCATTTAAAGCTACATGTACTACTCCAGAATAATAACTAGGGATTCACCAATACCCTCATTCAACTTGCAGAGTTCCTACGTTGCTTTAGTACATGAAAGCACTCTCAGCCCATGGCTGTCCTGACACACAAAGGTTTGGGGTTTATAGATACACCAGGCAGCACACTGCTTCCCGAGGCAGACTTGTCCAAAAAGATTCAGCCACAGTCCATATTTGATGGAACTAGTTCTGCTTAGGGTAATGAAGTCTTTGCAAGATGCACAAAGCAAAAACAAAATGCCATAAATAGAAAGGGAATATGATTTACATGGAGAAGTTTTCTCAGTTCAGAAAAATAATATATAATTAAACACTGTAGCTCTGATTCCATAATTCCTTTGATGTTTCCCAGCAAGGTTTCGGCACAGCAAGGTAAGGACTATGCATTGTCACTGTTATTAGACTATTTCCTCTTGGCAATGGCCTGATGATTTCAGACTAATGGTTAATGAACTTCAAAATATTACAAGCCATAACACTTCCCTTTATTAATTCCTTCTTTAAGTCCAATGATTTTGTGCAGCTGAACCAGAACAAATATTTCAGAAGAAAATATCAAATCATGATTTGAAAAAATCAGCATTCATCAAGAACTCACCACTGTTGTACCTAAATGATTTCCAATGATGAATTACCTTCTTTGTTAGAAACGTATACTTTACATCTAGCAAGATTTCATGTATTTTTTGAATCCCAGTGTCCACCAGTATGGATAACTGCTACTGTGGTTTTGTTTATTTTTTATTTTTTTAAGTCCTTCTGAGTATAAACAGTTCTATAGCAGGAAAAGTGACAGAGGAACAGGACAAAATAGACACTGACACAGCTTGTAGCCTTTATTTATGTCCAATGTACAAGCTGGATAGTAAAAGTTTACATTTCATTAAAGCTGTGAATGTGAAATCAGTTGCTATAGTCTTTTCCAGTCAGGAAGGAAGGAAGATATTTTTCTGCCCTAAGCATCAAAGCAGAGTGGCTGAAAAAAACCTCATATTTGGTTTTATTTTTAACCAACAATTCTTCACTAAAACCGGACAAAGCTGAACATCGCATTTGAGTACCAAGGAAGTGCTACCAAGTAAAAAGTCAGAGATCCTCAATAAGGAAAAGGGCCGAATCAGCA
The DNA here is from genome assembly GCA_013396635.1 of Penelope pileata. Lineage (NCBI taxonomy): Eukaryota > Metazoa > Chordata > Aves > Galliformes > Cracidae > Penelope > Penelope pileata. Next base: position 93,105 of record WBMW01005147.1, on the reverse strand, counting down.
ACAGGGGCAGATTTGAACAGATTCTGAGGCTGCTGCCATCATATGAGCTAAAACATACACTAAGAAATAATATATTTATGTGTTTTGTATCACATCACAGTAGTTTACAGAAGTATTTGGTCAAATTATCTGCTTATTTTAATTCACAGCACAGACTATAATGAAGATAGGCAACTTTCCAACAGCAAATACCATAGCTCATCTTCTAGAACCAAATACAAATGAAAACATTTTCAGGTGTCCCATTAACACTAAAAATGATCGTTCCACCTTTTACCAGCCTTAAAACTTGCAATTTGTTATCTGTCTGGATTTGAACTCTGAGAAGCCAAAGACTTTCCTCAGAAGTGAAGGACACCCACAGGGAAAGATCACATTTGAGAAAAAGGATCAAGGTGAGACAGAAACTAGTCAGTTCATTCTAGACTGATGTTGTAGTGACAGTGAATGCCTTGGAAGCTTTCCTTTTGCTGAATTTCTTCTTACTCAGCGATGACCAGCTAAGTGGATTCTGTCATTTCTTTATTAGCACTGCTGACAAAAAGGCTCAGCTCTGAGCCAGAGGACAGAGTTGTACACGGTTGTGCTAATTTGGATCAGGGTGCCAAGCCAGGTTAATTATAAAAACCATTGATTTTATCTCAGGCAGGCAAACTATTTCTAACAGACTCCAACATTCATATTTACTCTGCCAGACTCCTCACAGATTTCTCAAGTATTCACATGATAGGAAGACTGCAAGTAGTCGCAATGAAATTTACTTTTAAACCAAAGAGTTCCTCCCCCTCAACTCCTTACCACCTTTCACCATTATTTACCCTGCTCAAACAGGCAGAATTTACAGCAATCTGCTTAAACAAACAGATCAATTCCTTTCCTTCACCTTAGAAAAAGATGAGGCAGTGTATGCAATCCAAATAGTCTTCATTTTCCAGGAGCAATAAAGCCAATCTACCTCAGTTTACACTGCCTTTATGAGGTTCAGAGGGACTGTACTTCCTTCCACCTTTTGCATGGAAATTCCTATGCATCTTTTATTTTAATAACAGATGAGGCCTGGACAGCAAGAAATTGTTTGTGGCTAAATTCTGCTAAAATCTCTGCTGCTAGGCAACCTTCCTTAAGCACAGTATGAATAAGGTGAGCTGCTAAGTTTGTAGTTCAATAGGATGTATTTTCTGTGAGCAAAATATGGTAACAGACTTGATCTCACCCGACTCCAATTTTCCCCTTACTCTGCATATCTCTGTCTCTGTACTTGCTCAGCTTTTTATCAGCTTTGAAATACTGCCAGGATAAAGCACTTCCTGACACAGGCTGGCTCCCTGACCAGCACAGATCTCATGGGAGAGGTTGATTACTGCATGCATGCAAGCCTGACAACCTGCTGAGTGTTCTGCTCCCCACCACTGAAAATATACACTGCAAACCCTTGGCAGGATGCGACCAGGAAGGCCAATCATGCTAAGTGCAAACTGCTAGTAAAGCACTCATGGGTCAAGGGACAAGTCATTTCATAGTAACTTCTTGTTACAGGCCTGGATTCACCCCAGCCAACCTCAGGTGCTCAGCTGAGGCATGTAGTGCCCTTCAGCAGGCAGTTCAGAGAATCTCTGGAGGGAAGCGAGCTGCTCTGCCACTAGCACGCATGCTTCAGCTGAGTGCCTCTGATGCAGGGGAGCATGGGGCCCTTTATTCATAACTAATGGGCTGACAGCTCTGCAGGGGTTGTGCTGCAGTTCCCTGCAGCCTGGCTCGGTGGTGACATGATGTCCTCTAACTCCCGTTAGCAGCAGTTGCTGAAGTGTCTGTTTGAATTGCTAGAATAACTAAGGAGCCTGGATTCCAGTGTATTGGGAAAAAAGCTGTTTAAAGGAGAGTTTTCAGTTCATATGTCTGATTTTCCAAAATGCTACTGTCCTGCAGCCACGGATGATTAGCAAAAATGGATTACCTATCAAAACTACCAAAACTCATCTTTGCTTTGACATTGGATCTAGATATATATTAAATAATGAATTCACAACATGCAAACATGTATGGCCAAATTCTAATCCTTACTACTGCGTGGCAAAATTGATCAAGAAGGCTTTTGATCTAACTTAAAAATAAGGCAAGCAGTGAACTGCATCTATGCATTTTAAGTAGGCTGAATGCATAATAACAATTTTTTCTCATTATTTCTTATATGCACTACAGGTAAGTTGAGCACATTCAGAATATACTAGGTTTTTTACTTGATCTCACAGAACACTTTCACATCATATTATGCTATTACTATGTTTGTAGTTTTACTTAGACTTCTGGACTTTTTTCCCCCATTTTCAAAAGACTTTGGCCATGAAATCTTCAGATACAGAAACACCAGCCATCCTCACTAGAAAGCTGTACCTGGTACAATTCCATGTAAGACGTGCTTCCTGGAGAAGAATGCACGGAATGCAGATGACAATGACCATAGTTTGCAAGACAAGAACAAGTGCAAGAAGTAACATACATAATAGCCCTCTTACTTTGATGGCTAGAACAGTCACTACTGCTGTTTGAGTTCTGGAAGGTTTTATGAAGTCAAACAAAATACTTTCAGCCAGTGACTGTATGCTGGCCTGTATCATTACAGGGTAGAGGGCAGGGGATCTTTTTTTACTACCAGATGGCAGCAGGTCCAGTTACAAGAGCCTGGATTTGTGCTGACATCTAGTGGTCCTTTAAAGAATAAATACTGTCCAAACGTTTATTAATTAACAATAACCTCAGATTGGGCGAGGGGGAAGCATTATCCCTTTCTCCCCCACAGCACACTTAACCGAATTTCAATGGTTACTGCCCTTTTCAATATTTATTCAATCTGAGGTTTTCTAAAGCACTCTTTCCACTGACATCGTGCTGAGTCCTTTGGCATAATCCACCTGAAGGCATTTCTTGACTGGCAATTACCATAGTATTTAAGCAGAGACTGTAAAATTGAAAAAGAGATGGACAGGAGTAGAGCTACAAATGTATGAAGCCACAGTATGATCTATATTACATCCAATTTCATCAGAGACCCTAAAGCTATTCCTATTAAATGCAGATCAAAATTTGGCGTTCAACCATTATTTGCCTATTAATGTAAGAAATTTGCAGCAATGGACCTTAAAGCATAAAAATAACATTGATTTATACTTATTTAGTTTACTAGTATGTTTAAGATATCCAACTGTATTTTAGACCCCAATGAACATTTATGAGATGACAGTCAAAACTTTTCTCAGGAACCCACTTTCTGCAGCATTTACTCTATTTCCATTTGGCGTGTGTTTCTGTTCCTTTGCAAAGCCATGCTTTGCACTGCTTGCAGCAGTGCACCCCTGGTCAGGATAACTAAACTTGGAAGAAAACGCTAGGGAAAAAAATAAAAAAGAAAGAAAATAAAAAAAAGAAAATTGACAGTCTTGACAGTCTTTAGGAAGAACTGATGCAGGAGACCAAAAATTCTAGACTCTTGCTTAGGTTTCAGTTGATTTCAGATCCCTCATTACTAAGAAGGGCTTTTATTACTTCAAAAATAATGTAACTGGAGATCTTATAGTGGTATGTCTGGTAGGACTGGTCAGCAAAGCCAGGTCTCCAGTATAGCATATTCAAACCCAGGAAGGAAGGCATGTACCATCTCCAAGAGGTTCTGAGGCCAGCCTTTAGCTTCTTCTGATTCCCAGGAGATAGAGAACAGTTCTTTAGTCTAAAGGAACGTGCTACTGCACAATACCTTGCTATATTTAATATTGGTGCAGCCACACCTTCAACATTGCATGTGGTGCTGGGCTCCACAGTACAAAAAGGATATTAAGGTCCTTGAGAGTGTCCAGAGAAGGGCAAGAAGCTGGTAACAGTGCTGAGGGCACTTAGATTGCCCAGCCTAGAGAAGAGGAGGCTGAGAGGAGACCTCGCTGCTCTGCAGCTCCCTGAGAAGGGGAAGCAGAGGGAGGTGCTGGGCTCTGCTCCTGGGAAATGCTGGCAGGATGGAAACGTAAAAAGCTGCACCAGAGGAGGGTCACACTGGACATCAGGAAACATTTATTTATCATGAGGGTGGTCAGACACTAGAACAGGCATCCTAGCAAGGTGGCAGATTCTCCATGCCTGTCAGTGCTCAAGAGGCATTTGGACAACGCTCTCAGGTCAGTCAGTTGGACTCTGACTTTGTAAGTCACTTCCATCTGAACTGTTCTACCCCAGCTCAGAGAGAGGGGACAGGAATAACATGCTGAGTTAAACATAAGTTAAAAAGCCTTATTTAGAAGAAAAAATGAAAGCTGATCAGAAAAAGGCCTGACAGCTTGTACCCACATCTCATCATTATTTCACAAAAAGAAGAAGCATCAGTGCACCTTTAGTGTTTCCCAGTGTGTATCCACCAGTGTTCCTAAACAGCCCAGTATGCTCAATTCCTCATAAATAATTACTTACTGCCCTTGCATGATGTTTATTTTGAGGGGCACTGCCATTCAAGGGGCTGCTCAGTTGCTCCCCTATAACACCCTATAAAAGAATCTTTCCACAAAGTGTTGTTTTTTTCATTTTTTGTCTTGATGCAAGACCTCCTCGTGATTTATTCATCGTAGCAAAGCACGAAGCCATAATTTTCTTTTATTGAACCCACTCTGGGTAGCCAACACTGCAGAAATGCAGATGGTCATCTTTGTGACAGGATGAATGCCACAACAAAGACAGCAAAGCAGTCATTTATGATAGCAGGAGTATTGCTCAGTTTAATATCTATGTTAACTGCAACTATTTAGGCATTTTGGACACAGCTTTCATTGGATCCTTCTCTGCTGATACTTTAGGACTTCACAGTATTAAGGCAGATTTGCATAGCATGCATACTGGAATCCATGCATAATTTCTGTGCTTATAACAAATGAAATAGAACCATATTACGCAGAAAAAGTTGTCCCCCAACTGAACTCTGACCACAGCCAGTATTTATTGTGCATATTTGAGATACTGCAGTTTAATAATTTGTCTCTTTCCTTAGTTCACACTTCAGTTTTCAGGGGCATCCACACTGCAATCAAATTTTGGATCAGACTCTATGAGCTTGAGTGAATAACTATTTCCTTAACTAGTTCATTGCCAATGGAATAAAGGAGATGGCTCAGAAAATGTGTGTTTAGAGAAATGTTAGGGCCAGCACGATGCACAATGAGTACTTTCTCTGTTCTAGGGTAAGAGGGGTAGCAGTGAATAATTCACAGTACCAAGTGGAGTGCCCAGAGACATGCCCTGTGATGACCAGTGAGTTTGTGGAGAAAGAAAACATGGTGCTGAATATTAAACAGAAAGGATCAGGTGTTATTTTACAAGCACCCTGTCTGATCCTGCCAAAGGGACCCCTTACAGACTAACAGCTGAATCTGGAACGTGCTTCATTTCATCAGAGAACTGAGTACCACTACAGCAACAGCACTTGAAAAATAATTCAAAGAAGCGAAAAACACAGATGCAAGATAAATCCCAGGGATTAGAGTATTTAAGTGCTTAGAATAAGGGGAGCTTTACCTGCCATATTCGGTGACTGGGTGTCTTAGTTTCTAACTGAAACTTTCTCTCAGTGTCTGCTACAAAGCTGTGTTTTGGTTCTAGAAAGAAAACATGGCTGATAACACCCGGCAGCGCTGAACAGAACCAAGGACATTTGTATGTCTCTGCCAGGAGAGTGAAGAGGCTGGGGGGGCCGCAGGGAGCTGGGAGGGGACAAGAATGGGGCAGCTGACCCAAACTGACCAAAGGGATATTCCATACCATATGACATCATGTAATATAAGGAAGGGAAGTGAGCTGGGAGGGCCCGTTTGCTTGGGGATTGGCTGAGCATCGGTCGCGGTCGGTGAGCGATTGCTTTGTACAATCACTTGTTTTGTATATAATTATCATTACTGCTATTTTACTCTATTTTCCTCTTTCTGTTAGTAAATAGTTTTTATCTCAACCCACGAGTTCTACCTTATTTCTCAATTCTCTCCCCCATCCCAGTTGGGAGGAGGGTGGGGGGGGGTGAGCGAAAGGCTGTGTGGGGTTTCCAGGCCTGCCTGCTGAAACCAGAACACTGGGTTCAGAGCAAAACTGCATCCAGCATGTGCCAATGCCACGTTTTAGTATTGCCTCTTCAATCAGAGTAAATTATATAGCAGAAGTGTTCATATCACCAATTAATCTCTCCTGAATCAGATCTGCATGCCAGTTGTTGAAACAGGCTTAAAATGGTCTTAATTGTACAAAACACAAATATCATTTTTCATAACAATTACGTAGTCATGCTGCCTTTTCTCTCAATTTGTCTAAATGTTCATATGTACATTAGACCTTAACAGTTAAGTCTTATCTATACCACATTTCTCAGTTACTCCACTGGTTTGTCTATGATACCTTCTGCTCAAGGCACCAAACGTCTGCAAAGCATACCTATTGAATACACAATGCATTGATCTTCTTAGAGGTACACCAGAAATGACTGGAACTCAGTCCCGGCAAGTCCATGGCGAGGAAGCCCATACAATATTTTCCACTTTGGAGAAGGCTCAGTGAGAGGAACGGGGCACACTGACCATCAGACCCACTCTTTGCAGAACGGAGAGCAAGCCAGGAGCTTGCTATGCAACGGCCATGGAGCTTTGAAAGGGAACTGCATCATGCTGAAGCTGCCCAAGCATTAGAATATGTTTCTATAGCACAGTTTGATCGCCTCATTTGCTACAAAGACAGACCCCAAAAGTGACAAGGAGATAATTATCCTGACCTCTGCTTGTGAAAGTTGATAGAGAGAGAGTTGATAGTAGTATCATGAACTGTCCTCATGTTTCATTTGCTGATGTGCTGTAAACCTTTGACTTGCTGCCAAATTTTGAGGTTGCCTTATGAGATAATTCCTGCTAAAAAGTTCAGTTCATACGCATCTTTCTGCCCTTTTGTTGGAGACAGGGGCATGATGTGGTTAGCTAAGAAAAGAAACACAACAACTCCTTGGCTGTGAATAATGAACCTGAATCAGTTCCTGGATTTGCAAATGATGATATTATTTACCCTTGTATTTAATTTATAAAATACTTCTCCCCTGCTGGAGACTAAATCCCTGATTAGATCACCAACAATTCCCTTATATATTTCCCACTGGCTTTAATTGCCTATTCCCATCCTTTCAAGGATATTTTCCTTAAGAAAAAAATGCAGAAACCCGGTATTCAGAGCAAAACATTTACAGCTGCACTCAGGAAGGGTATGAGAGTTGGCTTGCAGTAATAACTTTAAAGATACTGTAAATGCTGAATTAATCCATGCTGTTGACAGTTTTGAATGTCAAATTATCAACATTGCGCTGAGCCATGAAACTATCCCATGAGGTACTAAGTCCACCTTGAGACAGCAGTGAAGCCAAAGCTTTGATCCTCAAGGCTGACTTGAGTAAATTGTTATTTTTGAACTCTTTAATCCCTCATGCATTTGCAACACATAATTTTAGTAATGCATTTGACTTAAATTTCTTATTACTTTATAATACAGTCCAACTTCTACTGCAAATAAAGTCAGAGTTCCCAGGGGCTCCAGACAGCAGAGTTAGTCCTGTTCTACTGCAATTATCCACTGAACTGACGAGAAGACAGAAATAGTATGTCATAGAATTTTACCTTATTTGGATGCTTTTTTCCCACTTTTATTGTATTACACCTTAGTATTTTCTGGAGATAAGGTGCACAAGGACTGGGAGTCCAGAGACTTCAGTTCTTGCTCCCACATCAGTTCAGAGATTTCAGCTTGACTCTTAACAGCAGTTTCAGAAGCAGCGGTAGGCATGGCACATGGCATGTCCTCCTTGACCTGCCCACCTTTGTTTGACTGCTAGAAAATGACTGCAGACAGCACACCCCACCACACTAGGCAGTGTCTCACACCAGATTGGATATATACGTACTAAGCTGAGGATTTGGATTTTATTTATAAATAATTACTAAGTAATATTCAAGGCCATGAGTGGTATTGTCCAGCCACTCTACATAACACTTGGCCCAGGGTTTTCCTTTGCTCCCATGTATTTTCTTTGTGGCCTGAATGCATAAATATTTCTTCGATCTGAACTAAGCATAATAGCCATCACATTATTCAAAATGCATATGTCACCACTTGCCAAAATAACATTTTATCAGCATGAAACTGAGGCTATAGGTTGCATGCTCTGTGGTGCAGCAGAAGTCTTCAAGGTGCAAAGCATCCTAAGATACAGTTGGAGGGTGGGAAAAACAAACTTGGTCCTGGCAACCCAAAACAGTACTAGGCTGTGAAACAAGTATTTACCACAAGGGACAGTCAGCAGCCCTGCGAGCTCATTCCCTCACTTTCACCTCTCTTCTGCAGTGCAGACACATCAATGGAGCCCTACATGCTCCAGCTGCCCCAGCCTATACCACATGCCTCTCCCGGATGGACAGGGCTGCCTCAGGCTGCTCCTCCCTGCAGACACACTTCTTGTGCAGCCAAATGCAAACTCGGCTCCTGCCTGGAATGCAGTGATAACTGCATTCCCAATTACTTTACCCAATTACTTCCTATGAAGGTCACCTTGTCAATGCCAATACACCACTTATGGTATTAATTCTATTTTTTGTGAGTGTGTGAATATATATCCCGTGTAAAGAGAGTAGTCAGTTTTATACCACTTCAACTGACAGCTGTACCTGTGAGTCAGGCAGTCATTTGCCAAGTGCTGTAAAACACACCCAGTCCCTGAAACTGCCCCACCTATTAATTGTTAGTTCCAAAATCCGAGGGCAACTGAGCCCCTGCTGGAAAAAATAATCAGTACTTGAGTATTGCTGCAGCCTCCTGCTCTCTGCAGTTCCTGGAAGGACAGGTTGGAAAGGGAGCCAGGGAAGCTCAGCAGCAGGATTCTCCCCACAGATTCTGCCTAAAGAAAGCATCACCAGCAAAGCTGAAAGGAGCTGTACGTGACCGATCAGGAAACCTGCATGCTTCTTGCTTGGCTGATCTAAATTGCTGTTGATTTTCATGGTGCTACCATAACTCAAACATCATTCCAGCTGAAGGAAGCTTATTTTGTATGATATGCAGTGTCCTGGAAGAAAGCCTGTCACTACTGTCTCGAGCTTACACTGCTACCAGGAGTCAATGAATCTGCGAACTTGACAGTGTCTTTTGAAAACAAATTTCTTACTGCTCCGAAAAATGCCACATGCCTAGTATGGAAGGAATTGATAAAAACAATCCCTTGCTTTGTCTGTTCTGCTCTTTCCAACCCTGCCTTCAAAAATCTCCTAGCTGGAAAAAATGAACTGAAGTAGGGTTGATGCATTTCTGTTTGCCAGAGGTATATTCCCCACATATGTGCTAGCAAACCTGCTTTCTAAATAGCATTAAAGGATATGTATCACAATCAGATAAAAAATTCAGATAATTTTTAGCTGTAAGGGGAGATAAATGAAAAGACAAAGATAGGCAGAAGGAAAAAAGTCAAATTTGTCAGCATAAAGCATCATCATTCCTCAGCAAGCACTCTCTCCATTCAGTACTGCACACACAGCTAAGGCAACATGTCCACTCAGACCAGGCAAGGAAAAGCAGGGAAAGTGTTTTTCCATCCACTCTGGAAAAATAGATGAAAGCTGGCGCTTCGGATTATGTCTAGCAAATATCATTATTTTACAACAAATTTATTTACATAAGCTGCAAAACATGACAGTTTTCCCTGCCGCTAATAATATCAGTGAAAAAACAACCCACAATAAATGGTTCCAAGCTACAGCCCATCGCTCAGCTTTGACTGCTGAATCTTGCATGATTCAGAGAGAAGGAAACAGCAGACACCCTCCCATGCACAAAGTTCTTGGTGAGCAGTTTGCTGTGCTCAGTTTTACATGCTTTTGATGCTGTTCATCTCTCAGTCTACCTGGAAGAACATAATTTCTACCTTAAGAGCCCAGAAAGAGACACTCATGTATAACAAGACATACCAGACTTCATGGGCTGCATGCCAGTTGGTCCTTCTGTCCTGCTGCCATTAACTTTTCCTGCAGAAATGAGCGCTAATAATTTTGACAGCAACATCATTTCAGTACATTCCAGACCTTCATGCTTACACATCTGTAGCTTAGCAAAAAGGGGATTAGCAATATGATCCCTGAATCATATTTGCCTGGCTAACAGAGAGAGGGGTAAGAGGAAGACAAGAATCAGAGCTCTATAGAAGTTTGACGTGATGAATTTCCACATTGCTATTATTGGAGAAAAAAAAATAGAAGAAGAAAATGCAGTGAAACTGTCCTTTCACAGTTAAAATGAGCCATAAAATAATTGCTAATGAAGTTCACATGCTATGAATACAAAACTAGCAACTGTAATTCCTATAAGAGAATCAATTATGATCAGCATAATGGTAGCAATATATAAGCTGATCTGACAAAATAAATTGTCTTCAACAGTTCATTAACATTCAAACTAATATGCCATTAATATGACTTCAGAAAATACATTTGAAGTGTTTGTAGGTATATAATTTCATGTTACCTAAGTATTTTAAGTTCTTATCTTCATAGAATATGAACACCTTACAACTTCCAATAGAAATTCATTGGTTTTCATTTACTTTTTTCCCTCCTAGAATGCTAGAATGGAAGAATATGAAGATAATAAAAAAAA
>WBMW01005147.1:7238-73259 GCA_013396635.1 Penelope pileata | reverse complement strand
CAGGGTGGAGTAGAGGGGGAGGATCACCTCCCTCGACCTGCTGGCGATGCTCTTTTGAATGCACCCCAGGATCCCATGGGCCTTCTTGGCCACCAGGGCACACTGCTGGCTCATGGCCAACCTGTCATCTACCAGGACCCCCAGGTCCCTCTCTGTAGAGCTCCTCTCCAGCAGGTCATCCCCCAGCCTGTACTAGCGCATGCAGTTATTCCTCCCCAGGTGCAAGACTCTACACTTGCTTTTGTGGAACCTCATCAGGTTCCTCTCTGCCCATCTCTCCAGCCTGTCCAGGTCTTGCTGAATGGCAGCACAGCCTTCTGGCGTGTCAGCCACTCCTTCCAGCTTTGTATCATCAGCAAACTTGCTGAGGGTGGACACTATCCCCTCATCAAGGTCGTTGATGAAGATATTGAACAAGACCGGACCCAGCACCGACCCCTGGGGAACACCACTAGTTACAGGCCTAACTAGCGAGAGAACTAGCGAGAACTAGAGCTATGAGAGAAAACAAGGAAGTACAGTAAGAAGAAAAATAGTTATTTTAAAACTGTATTGTATAGTGTAATAATGTCAATGATTCACAATGAGATTTTCTACTTCGATTTCTACAGAAGAGTCATAGCATTTTGGCCAACAGAGAGGTCTGTAACTGAAGTATGCCTGATCAGACAGAGAATTCATGTTCATCAAGTATAAGATATACATATGTTGCTCCAAAGGTAACACCTCCTCTTTAGTTCCATGGAAACTGCAACAGATACAAAGAGCACAACAACACTATTTAACAGAGCAAACTCTCAGCTGCTAAACACTGTTTTTCAATACAGTCACCAGAAGTAGAAGTGTGTTTTGACCAGCAATGAACAAGAGCCTGCATGCTGCACTCATCAAAATCCGCACCAGTGGAGGTGCCCCACTGTCATTTTCACCACTGCTAAAATGCACCACCACCACCTCACTGTGCTCACATCCACTATTTGGTCTCCAGAAACATTCAGCAAGTGTTGATGAATGTCAATGGGTGCCATTTTTTCCACATGGAGGAATTCAGTTTCACCCCTTTGCTTCATCTGCACTTCCAAGCAATGGAACGGAATATTGGTGGGAAGCTTCAATCCCTACCGCCATACCACCAACATTCACCTCTGACATCGTGGGCCAACACAATAAAATGGGAGGCATTATTTTCAGAGCAGCGCTTGTATTTACTGACAACTGACCTTTATATAAATATTTTGAATTATCTTAAGTTCTGCTAATTCATTTCAGAAACCTAGTATGAACTGTACTTACAGAAAATCTGTTCCTTGTGAATTATCACTACCTGATAACAAGATCTGGAACCTGAGTGTTTTGTTCCATTGCTTCAGCAGTTTTTCAGCTTCTATGATTGACTCTTTCATAAGAGTTTATATAAGCTACAAACTGGATCTAAAAAGCATAAGATTACACCATATTTTCTGAAAGTATTCCTTAAATAACCCTTCACTTGGATTTTCTGTGTGATGTGAGTTTAAGATACTGCTTTAGATTCTAAGTTGCGAAGTGAACTTTAGTGTTCAAGTGCCACTTCTATATCCTATAAAGGGCAACATTTGGAATGTGAACAAAATTATGGTCTGTCACTACAAAATGACATTGTGTTACGAAGTAATATCTGGCAAGATGAAGCGGTTGGATTTGGTTCTAAACACTTTTGATATTCATCCAAAGTGAAGAAAATTGTATCTGCTCTGACTTGTCGTAAATTGTTTTGAGCAATTGATCAGACTACAGATGCCAAAGTTAGTGTTGTGAAGTGCAGATCAAAATAGCAATTTTGGTCTGGAAGACAAATTTTAATTCCAGTATAAAGAAAACATAGTATTAGCATACATTGTTGTAATTCAGGCAGCTGTCAAATTAGTTGTGCCATGAAATGAGCTTTGAGAAGTACTAAAGTGCCAAGATGTTTTGTTAATTACTTCACTACTGGATGATGCACCAAGTATGCCTAGCAATGAAAGCATCCATTCTGGAAAGCTGTAACTTGGTGTAAACTAACACTTTGCTTCATCTGAATGGCCCTCTCACTGGAAACAGCTGACATACATAATCAAAACTTACCATTAGAAAACTTGTTTCAGCTGTATAAGTACAGCTGATCACAGGCTTAATTAATTTGGGGCATAAAAGGGAAGTATTTTATACATTTATATGGCAAAATGGTACAATATTATCTGGGCAAACTAGGTAGCACTACATAACAGAGACCTGATAGACAACTAAACAAAAGAATTGCTTGAAACCAAAGGAGTAACACTATTAAACACAGAAGATAAAAATTTTGACACATTCCCCTCAATAGATCACAACTACATATAAATGGAATTGGGCTTATAATAGAAGATTTACTGTTACGTTCTCAGCAGGAGAAACAAACTTGGGTTCACGTAATCGTGACAACCATAGGTAATATCACATCTCCCACATAGTAATGTTTCATACTGTCTACTTTGGCCACTTATAAGTTTCTTCCTGAAGGAACACAATTTCCAAAGAACGAAGGTGACTGACCATTTTATCGTTAATAGTCAAACACTTGTCCAACATCTGTTTTCTCTCAAGTGATTCTTTCATGGCCATATACCACTGGCACGCTTTTTTTAAATTTTATTTTAAAATCACACATGGAGTGAAATCAGCCCACGTCTTTTAACTTTCAAGTTGAAACAGTATTAAGTAAACCTTTTTCAACCTGAAAGTCAATTGAACTCTAACATGTTCACTGAGCAAATGAGGTTTATAACTTACTTGTTTTAATCTCTATTTCTAATCTATAAAATACTGCCTCCACAAATTTTTATGAGTGCTGGGTAGCATGTTTTTTTTTTCCTTTTTTTTTTTTTTTTTTTTTAAATGAATTTATTTTCAGTATCCCTTTAATGCTAGTGTTCACCTGCACTGCAAGGACATGGAACATCCTGAAATACCCTTTGCTTTTTTTTTTTTTCTAGGCCAGTCCTGTAGTGATGTTCCCCAGAAAAGCTGAAGAGTGCTTTAAAAGAGACAACGTTTTTTCTCTGTTGCTCAAGCTTTGATTTTTGTCAGCTCAGTAGAGTCACTCAGTGTATATGCCTTGTTTCACGAACTTTTTGAGGATCTGAACATCAGAGTTCAGAGTCCAAGCACAGAAGATTAACACAGACTATTTCTATTGAAACTTGTCTGTGCTTGGTGCCTACAGAAGCACAGCAGGATATTTTGTTCTCAGACTTCATAGTCTGTTTAGATGCATTTTTTTATAAAAAAAAATTACTTTGAAGTATCTAATATTTTCAGGTGTTTTACTAACCCCATAGATTTTGGGGAGACTATATACTTCCTTTCTCCCCAAAAGAGAAAATAACATTGCTATATATATTCAAATATTTACCGCAAGAGAACAACAGGGTCTTGCATGAGAATTTATTTAAAGTGAACTTTCAGTCCCTAGGCATTCTAGCTGTCCTATGTAATACACATAACTACACAGAGAGATGCTAAGGGATGACTGATGAAACATCAACAGATCTAGAGGACCTAGTAATGCATATATTCTTCTACCATCCTTTCGTAGAGAGTCCAAGAGCGCACTTATTGAATTGGAGAAGATCTACAGAGCAGCTCCTCAGATGAGAACAGGACGTTTATTTTTCCTCTTCAGTCCACTATTTAGCCTGACACTGAACTTGACCCGGAACTAAAATAGACCGCTAATTTTTAGCAACAAGAATGCTGAGATCACTAGGTTCAGAGAAGATTACAGACTACCAATTGGGGATGAGAAGAAAGAAAACAATAAGGTAGCTTGCTACGCCACACCATTTTCCAATTTAAATCTGCAACTGAACACAGTTCATTTATTAGAGCATGGAAGATTGTGATGGATGGCAGAACGCCATCAACTATAGACATTGTAGACAGATTCGTTGCTAGGAATTCTTAGAAAAATGAGTTCTGAGAAGCTGCAAAAACAAATGAAGTGCTGGGGACTGAATTTTTTTGTCACAGAAGAGATCCTGAAATGGCACAAGATAAAACAAACAAAAGATTACAGACATTGTGCTTTGCATAACAAAGTCCCATTCTTTCCCTAAAACAACAATACCAGTCAAAGCTCATTCACCAGTGACGTACATACAGTAAGTAAAATGTATGGCTGTTACATGTATAGAGGTAATACGGGTTAAAATATGAAAAGCTACAAATTCATTTGCTACAGGATATCTTCTCTGAGCAAAAACAGCAGAGGGAAGTGCAGACACATTAGAAAAGTAAGACACTGAAAAGAATCACTGTAAAATCTCCCTTCCACTTCCCAACATTGCAGGAATCAAGAGCAGGCAGGATGTTGTGAGAATCAGTGCAAGAAACTCTAGCATCGTTGACAGCTCTACCCAGCCCATCTGGTTCTCAGGCAGCCCTTAGCAATCTTGCTACCTTCTTCAAAACACCTGATTCCTGCCCTAAGCTTTTTGGTGATAAGGCCAAGACCTCTGCCTGAATACAAGGAAGAACTACAGGAAAAGCTTTATCTTACTACCTAACATAATTCATGCAGGAAAATATCCACTAACAAATATGAGGAATTAGTTTTCTCCCACTTCCTCAGACAGAACCAACTTGCTCCCTCTGAAACAAATTGAGACTCGACAACTCCAGCAGCCATTTCATGTATGTAATGCTGACAGGTTCACGTGGATTTGGCCTCCTCTGTCATCTCATGTTGTATGAGGACATGCAACATACATTCTTTGTCTCACATTATAAACTGAGAAGTCTAACACGATGTAACACAGCTCTCATGCTACTTCATGAAAATTGAAAGGAGAGGAATGGCAAAACCAGGGTCAGACACCAGTAGGATGGGCTAATCCTGAGGGAAGTACACTCAAGCTACTCTGTATGATACTGTAGTCTTCTTAAAATGCTAAATGAGCTCAGGGCAGATCATCCCACATTTTTTGGAAGAGGCTCAGCACATATGTGTCATACTCTGAAAGATCAGGGCAGACTGTGCTCTCTGGGCCACTGCCTGTTCCTGCCAAAGCCTCTCCTAGCTCATATAGCTCACAACATTTCAGTACTCCAGATAGCATCTGGTTGTAATACACAAACAGGAGTTGAGAAGCAGAAAGACTACCTGGATGTTCCCTGTTGTCACTATACATTTCTACAAGGTCAGGCAAGCACAGTATGACCTAGAGACATTAGCTTTGTACCAGCTGTTCTCTTATTCCGGGAAAATAATCTTGCTTTAATCTTATTTGCTAGAGTCTGACAAAAGAGAACCATTTATCATCCACTTTAAATGAATAAATCTCATTTTGAAATCATTGTGATGCAGCTTATATGTGATCTATATTGTTAACTTATCACAACAAAGGCTGGCAGGACTAAAATTAGATCATCCAGCTGCATATGGATATGGGGAAACAAGATTGAGCACCACACTGCTCTTCTGCTTCGCTCTGCCCTAGGGTGGTGAAGAGGAGTGAAGTCAGAAACAAGTGCAGTAGAGAGCAGAATCTTCATGTGTTTCTTTACTTTGAAATGTGTATCTGGTCCCTCCCCAAAGCAGGAGATGCTGCAAAATATCACGGAAAGAACCAGTAGGGTATGTTTGTGCATGTGTGTTGGTAAGCTATTTGAGAAGCTAAATTATTACCTGCGCAATAGCCTTGTTCCATTTGTGTACACAGCTCAGCCACTTTAGGAGCAATGAGATAAAAGGTCTTTTAAAAAGCATCACAGGAGTTTTAAGACAGTTTCCATTTTAGATGTGTCAGTCTTGAAAATATCCCTGTAAAGTGGCATGTGAAATAACTATGTGGCAGGACCTCAAGAGTACTAAATTTATGGCTTCTTGAACATCAGGGGGTTTTCAGAGAGAAGAATGTGAATTCCCCGATAACCAGGCACTTCATTGACATCTCACATCACATTTCACGTCTTAGGAAAAAACAATATAATAAAATATGAGTTGTGACCCCCAGAGACCTTTCCTGAGAAAATAACAGTAGGAATTAAAGTTACTTGTGTTCTATGTCATCCAGCTCTCTATTTTTCAGTCTTGAATGCACATGCAGGCATAGAGTGACTGAAACTGGCAGGTGTACGCAAGTACCTTACAACCTTAAGTGTGTATACAAGCACCATTCACACAAAGCAAATAGGACTAAAAAGGGTAAGCTGGAACTTCAAAGTGTCCATATATACGTGACCAATTCCTGTTCTTAGCACTGCACAAGACTGAAAATAATCCAGTGTACAGAAACATCCAGGAAAGATGATACAACAACAACAACCCGTTATCTAAAAATCCAAGAACGACATTTTGCATTGTTTTGAAATGAATAGAAAGACAACCATTGCCTCCTGAAAGCCCTGTGTCTTCATGCATCTCTCTACGGACAAAGAGAATGGGGAATGCCTAATGCAGTACTTAACTGTTGCAAGGTGGGAACTCTGAGCAGTGGAAGGTTACCAAAGAAATCAAGCTGTAAATCAAGGAAGTCTAGCATCAGAAGCCTCAGGCAGATGAAAAGGAAGCTTTGAGATGGAGATAAGAAAGGAATTTTTATTTATTTATTTATTCATTATAGCAGGGATGCTGGTCAAACTCCAGAAACAACTGAGGTTAAAGATGAGCTAAGCCGGAAAGATTCAGTGGCTCAGGAGACCAGTCACAATCTAGAAGGGAGCAATTCCAGAGCATACCACTGCGACCGACCTGAGAGCCCAGAGCACATTTCAGAGTAGTAACAAAAGTTAGGCATAGAAACACACCCAGAATTTATTGTTTTGCTACCCCTTTTCTTTTTCCCGCTCGTGCAGTTGATAGAACAGGTGGCATGAGGGGGGGAACAGTACTTTGAACTGTAGAACAAGGAAGAGAACTAAAGGCCTGAAAATGTTCACATCCACATATGTATAGGGCTTACAAGGAGATAAGAAAGAGCCTGTTGGATAGGCAGGATGTTTGCCCCAGCTAGCGGAGCTTATCAGCCTGGGCCCCAAGGGAAAAAGATAGAACGTACCCAGAACTTGAAGGTGAAGCCACAGAAAAACAAGGCTGACTCTCCTCCAGTCAGAGACCAAAGACAACGACCAAAAATGGAAGAAGGATCACCTTAAGGAAGGACTGTATGAATATCCGTGTAAAATAATGAATATGTAATAGAGTGTAGTGAATATGTAATACCTACCGTAACATAATCAGCATGCCTGCCAGCCTATTTCGGGAATGCCAAGGTGGAACGATCCCCAGCATGACCCACGCGCTAATAGAGAATACCTGCTAACAAGAGATCAAAATGTCTCGTTGTTAGTTCTCCAGGAGCCTTTGCTCCATATCACAGTTAAGAGCGCTGACACTTCTAAAAGGCATTTGTCTGCATCCACAGCACTTTCACCTCAGGTTCTCCTATGAGTTACGCTGTAGCCCAAAGTATACATGCAGTTGTATTGTAAGAAAGGGTGCTAAAGACACGTGTTTGCATATGTTAGGGCAAGCTTTCAACCTAAGCAAGCGAGGCACCAGAAATTGTCCAATATAGGAGCTCAATGGATCAGAGCCCAACACAGTCAGCATTCCAAAGGAATGATAAGAATTGTGTCTAATGATTCATCACATCTCTTTGAAATAAGCAAGTTCAGTATTGTATTGTTAAGTGCAGTTAACCCAAACATCAGAAAGAATATTTCAAGCACGTGCAATATGCTCAAGTCACTTACTAATCATTCCTGGTCCATTTTAGCTTTTTTGGGCTATGAGAATATTAGAAATAATTATGCAAATATACCAGACTGTGTCTTTCTTTCAGGAATCTGTGCTATTTCCACCATACTTGCTGTACAGTTCTGTGTTTGGGCAAGTACTACTGACTCTGCTCTGTCTGCTCTCCTCAGACCATTTTGCTGTTCAGCAAACGTCTGAGCAGCCCTGTAAGTGCATGGTGTAACACTGTATTCTACTAAACTAGCTAGGGCACCAAAGCCATTGTACTTTCACACACAAATACGGTGTGCAATACGGATATATTCTCACCTCCGTTTTCTTCGGTGCTTAGTCTTGCTTTGGTGCCAGAGACAACTTAGTTTCTGACTGAATTCACACCAAATAAAAATGCTTGACAGTAAAAGCAAGGCTTTTCTGAGCACATACAGTGCAAGGGGTACTAACTCAGCACTGTAGCCACTCAATTTCAATTTCCTTTGCAAACATTCCGCACAAGGCAGGAGGAATGCTTCTCCATCTCACGCACACTCACATTAGATGTGCAGTTAGTGCATAGTTGAAGTGTCTCAGAGATACCGTGACATATCTATTGCACATTATAGTCATAGCCTTTATACTAATGCTTCATGTGGAAAAGCTCTAAGAGACACCACACACAGACTAGAAATAAGAAACAATATGACAACAGATCATGGACCTGCTCTTGCCTAGACTTTAACTAGAGAGATCCTGTGCAACTCCTACTAATCTAAGGATATTAAGTTGTTAGCAGGATAGGACTTGCTGATACCTCACATATATACATCATAAGAAAAAAAAAGGGTTTATGGATTCAAGGAGTGAGATCATTTCAAGGAAAAAAGACTGGTGAGCTTTCCTTTGGCTTTGAAATGGGAAGATCATTATTTAATTTATTAGTTTCACTGAAGATCAAAAATAGCATTTCTGGGACTAGGTCAAGGTCATCCTCCATCTTGTTAAGGGAATAACAAATGAGGTTGCAAGTTGAGATTTTACTTTCTTGTTGTAATGACAGCTTTGACAGCACAATGCTTCATTAAAAAGCTACTGAAATGACTGCACACAGAAACTGATAGCAGTTCTTTCATTGCTGATATAGATGATCAATGTAAGCCTCATAGAATTAGATTTGATTGGAGGGAAAATAACGGAGTAGAAACTGGAAAGAAGGAAAAACTTCATGAATTGCCAAACTCTTGGCAAGTGTAAGTGAGAAGAGCATAAACTACCCTATGCTATATAAAAGGAAGATCAGACTATTCAAGACTCAAGGCCATGAATACAACAACCAAAAAAAAAAAAAAAAACCAACAGCAACAAACAGTGGTTAAGCATCCCAGCCTACTGAACAAGGTATAAAGACACAATAACAACAAAGAGACTGGTACTACCATAAATTTAGTGGCTTTTTACTATTACCACCACCATCAAAAAAAGACAACTGCAAGTGGTACATATATAAGCTTAAAATCCTGGATGACTTAGAAACATAAGAGGAAAAAAATCTCTTCAAGAAAAATCTTTAAGTGATCTTTTAACGATACATTAACTTTCCACATACTGCTAAAATACGGCAAGTAGGCAATTTAAGAAGTGAATGGATAAAAACGGAATTGTCATGATGCCAAGCAACACTGACATGAACACAGAAATATCAGCATCAGAGGCTGTTCAGCCCTCTTACTCTCATTAATATTCCAGTCAGTCCATCTGGTCTATTACACCTAGGCATACAGGTTAATTTTACATGATAATGTCTAAAATGCAAAAGAATAATTGTCAAGTACTTTGTTTTTCACTTACAAGCAGTTGGCTGAAAGGCAACCAAGTTTTTCTACTCAAGATCACTGAAATAAGTTTCAGACTTTTGTATAATAAATTCCTCTGCTTTATAATTCTTAGATTTAGTAAGTCTACACTCTATGAGAACACAAGCATCAATGCAAAATGTATGTATCCTTAAGCCATGAACTAGAGCTCCTAAATGTAGGGACCGTTATTAGTTAACAATATTCAGGCTGTTGTGCCTTAGGGCTACACTGCACTACTTGCAATGTTGTGGAAATTAGGTACTAGAAGCGAACAGTATTGCTCTGATCACATCTTCTTTTCCTAGGGGCCAAGGTTTCCTCTGAATGGGAAGCTTTTTCGTGTGCTGGGATTACCAAATTCACATGCCATCTAGTTCATATTGCCACACAGTAAGGGAAAGATGTAGGTGTTGGTGGGAACAGCTTAGCACTCAGGCAAGCTAAAACAATCAAAGAAGACTGCCAGCTACTAGACTAAACAATATCCCAATAGATACAAAGAGAGGAAAAAATCAGATAAAATCCAGGTGCCAGTTGGCCCTAAAGCAGCATCTTCAGAAAAGATCTCCTCAAAAAGAAAATGTTGGAGAAAAACAGTTTGAAACTGCCACAGAAAATCAGGTGGAGAAAAGAAGTTGCTTATACTCAAAGAACAATTGATAGGACTGGAATAACTTGGGCTCCATATCTGCACAGTATTCTCTGTGCTCAACTCTGTAAGTAATCACATCTCCTGAAACAAAACAGCACTCCAAAGGCAGGCATCTTCCCATGTGACTAAGACTGAAGAGAGATAAGATAAAATGCAAGTGATCCAAAATTGTTTGCTTTCACTGTGTCGTAAATCTCTTTTGATGGGAAGGAGGATCTGTTTATTTTCTTACCAACTCACGTGGCTTAAAGAATGATCAGTGACTAAGGAACCTGATGCAATTCGGGAGCTGAATAACATAATAGCCAATGCATCTTAAATGGAGTTGAATGCAGAATAATGGAAGGAGCAAGGTGAATTCCTTGTTGACTCCGATGGCCTATATCCAATAACAACTTAGAAAAAAGAATTAGACATCTTTCTGAAAAGCACAGTGCCCACTGGCAGTATAAAAACACTGAATAGCTTTCATTAAAGAAGAGATAACAAGTGATTCAGAAAATATCACAGTGACATTATATTAAAAAGAAAAAAAGTGGTACTATTGCATAACAATTCTGGTCATCCAATTTCACTCCCCAAAATATATATATATATAAACAGAAAGATATTTCCATCTTAGGAGATATTAAAACAATTTTTTTTTTGAAAGTAGAAAATCTTAGGAATGACAGATCTATATTTTCTATGATGCACAGAAAATAGAATGACAGGCTCCTAGGTAAGAATGAAGCACACTAGAACAGAAGGAATTTTTAAAACAGATCAAAGATAACACATGAAATTGTATTTCCACAAGATATTCAGCAAGATTAAAGAGGAGACTGAGTATAATTCTTCTGTTCATTCTTTAGTCAACATTCTGGGATGATCAGCACAAGACAGAGTTGTTGGAATGGGTCTGAAGGAGGACACACACGTTATTGGAGGCTGGAGCATCTCTCCTATGAAGAAAGGTTGAAAGAGTTGGGCTTACTTAGCTTGGAGAAGAGAAGGCTCCAGGGGGACCTCACTGAAGCCTTCCAGTACTAGGGGGAAGCTTATAAACAGGAGAGAGACTGACTTTTTATGTGGTCTGATAGTGTTAGGAAAAGGAGGGATGGTTTTAAACTGGAAGAGGGGAGATTTAGATTACAAATTAGGGGAAAATTCTTCACTCAGAGGATGGTGAGGCACTGGCACAGGTTGTCCAGAGAAGCTGTGGATGCCTCATCCCTGGAGGTATTCAAGGCCAGGTTGGATGGGGCCCTGGAAAGGAGAGTTGGAACAAGATCATCTTTAAGGTCATTTCCAGCCCAAGCCGTTATATGATTCTATTATATTACTGCAAAATAATCTATGAAAGATCAGATTTCACTCTAAAACACATGATAGTGGGTACTGCTGGTCTATGGAGATGCAAGTCTAGACAGATCTTGGGTATGGTCAGTTACAATAACCCCTGTGTTACTTATGAAATAGAACCGCCATCAGTGTATTCTCCAATATGTTGGAAAATAGTCAACTTGATAACTGTTTATTTACTTCAGAGAAAAAGAAATAAAGATAATATCCCTGGGAATTATTTGTATAAGAGGGATATATTACCAAAAAACATAGTAGGAGCATGATACACATCAGTGAAGTTCTTGTTGCTTTGAATTGCTTAGTGCAAATAACATGCCAATCAGTTCATGAGCTGCAGACACTGAAAATTTCTGGCAAATGTGACAACATAATATCTTCTGGAATTCTAGTGCTTCAGATAAATATTACAAAGCCCAATTATCTCTCATGATTCTTCAGCCAAGGTTAGCAGTTCTTGTCCGTGATAGAGCTACTACGTCAGGAATAGAAAGACACTCTGAAGGTATTCGTTCAACTTTCTATGAAGCATCAGTACAAGGTTTCCCTCACCCCTTTGTCTCATGGTACTAAGTTTTACCAAGTATAATTGAAGTAAATGTGATATTAAAACCTGAAAGTCAAGATACATAATTAAAATCTAATCACTGTTCACTTCAGCTGCCTGCTAGGACATCATCTTTCAAGTCTCAAAGGCAACACCATTCTAACTGACTCATTTCTGTCTGCCCTTTATTTACAAGTTACTAGCACTACTGATGTATGTCTGCTTTGATTATCCCACAGACACCACCTAAAAGAGAAGTTTGAGCTTTCCAAGCTTATTTGACAAAGGTTCACAGATCAGACTCAAAACAAGGTCCCTGAGAAAATGCACTTATTTATCCACTGAAGGCATCTACCGGAAAATCAATATCTCAGACATAATGAGTTGTAAGACAAGTAAATTAGAGTGCGGATTACTCTGTCAACTGGAACACGTAACTTTCCTCTGTAATTAAGTGCTTCATATGTGGTACATTGCATTTGGCACTGGTTGCTTTGTCTAATTACTGTACTTTTTATTTTAAATGAACAAGAAGCTTCCTAAAATACCTTGGCTTCCCCTTCCAAAAGCGCATGAGCCAAAACAGAAGATCTGGAGTAACCAAAAAGGTTCCTGGTGCTAGCAGGAGCTGGTATTGGAAATGAAGTGTGTATAATTAATGATTATAACTAACGTGCCTGTCCTTTCCCACTCCAGCCTTGTTTTCACTGATGTGAGAACAGTTACAGTAGACCTGTATTGACACAAGAATATGCTCTGAGCTCAGGATGTGCACAGGCAACAGCTATGGAAAAGTAAGACCTTGGGGTAAAGGTGGGATGCTTGACAACCTCAGAGTATTCTGAATGCTTGAAAAGCATGTATGATACAACAGAGCACCCACGCTGCTGAATATAAAGGAATAGTTTGTCCACAGTACAACAGTAGGTCAAAAGAACAGCAATAATCTGAGACAGAGCTCTTATGTAGTGCAAACCTTTGCTCTCAGGAAGGAGATACCAGAAAATATACAGCAATGTAGTCCAAGAGCATGCCTATATACTTATAGTTATGAATGGACTCAGACTCAAGAGGAGTCTGAAAGTTTAAATCTTGTTAGAGCTGGTTGAACTGAACCAAACAGAAAGCTATTAAACACAAAATTTGAGCCTGAATAGATCTGAGAAAACTCGGAGCTTTACACCCTCTTTTCAAGAAAGCGCTAGGTGGCTGCATGTGCAGTTGTGGACGATGATATAGCAGAAGTATTTACTGGAAGTCACATACCACCGTATATGCATTGATTATTTTTAAGACATTTCATATTATTCTGTGATTTGCAGGTGTTTCATAGAGAAAGATTTTGCTCACTCTAAGAATAGAAAAATGACTGCTGTCTATAGTTCTAAAGAGCATCTTTGTGGGCAGAAATAAAAAGTTCACTGTTTTTCTTTTTTTTTTTTTCCCCCCTTCAGCTCCTTCCTTTTCACTGCTGCATCTGATCCACCACCCAGAGAAATCAAAGGAAGATTTTTTCTGATCAGTGCTCCTCCATTGGTGTCAGTGACGATCAAAGACTGGGAGTTTATTATATTACAAAGTGTTGGGATTTAGTGACAGATCAGATCAAATGAGCTAGGGGAAATGGCCACAGATTAACGTTTAAATTGCATTGCTATTTTCTTGGCTAAGGCTTAGTCTGTTGTCAAAGAAGAAAAAACTCGTATTTTGGTACTCTGTCCTTTCAAACAAAGTAACATGAAAAATAGATCTATAGGAAAATAGTTGTTTGGACTGTCTGTTAAGTGGGAATTACAATATCCTACTTGTTTAACATACGTTGTATAGAAGATATTTTATTGCCAAGGAACCAAAAGTTATTCTACACCAAAAGCCATCTGTGCCATGAGTAATAGAATTTATGCAGGTATCAACTGTACTTCGCTCAGTTTTAAGTTCATTTTCCATCACCTGCGTGATGTTAAGAGGTCATGTTGTTACTGCAGATAAGGCTATTCCCATCTTCAAAAACATCTACTGAAACACATCTAGACATCTAGTAGGTAGCTCAGATATGTCTTTCATGCCTATCTACATTGTGCAGCAGAGTAATGCATAGAGTCTCTAGGCAGTAAACCTAAGTGGCACAACACAGAGCTGCATGATGATGAGCTCAGGTCAAGAAGCTGCGTACGATTTACATGTTGGCTCTGGTACCTCACTGGAAAAGTATGCCCATACTGCTTCTGAGACTGGTTGGCCCAAGTATCCCTGACATAACCCGTTCTCTGAAAAATTGTCATGGGGAAGGCATCTTTCTTACCCTTTCAAAAGTAATCTGCTTCCAGCAATGGAGATTCAAGTCAATCAGTCCAGGACACTTTTAGGATGCTTGTGTGAATCATAGTTTAGCAGATGTAAAAAACAGCAGTGTAGTTGTGCATTTTAATTCAGCTGACAGGAATCATGACTTCTTCACATGACAAGTCCCAAAGTCAGAAGGATCAAAGGGACTTTATAAACACTGTGTGTGACAGCACACAAACTGCTAAGACTCCATGTATCAGCAAAGCATATGGAATTTTAACCTTCAAGCCCAATGTACGTGATCTGAGGGGTAAAAAAAAAGTAATTACAGAGGTAACAGCACGGTAAGTTTTTTTAAAAAACAAATGCCATAGCTAGACAAAGTCCTAGTAGGTTTCTAGTCCTTTGCCTCAAGCAGGATCAGACGAACAGGAAGTGGAAAAATCCATACTCTTTAGAGTGAAGCTGCAGGAGACAAAGCTTCTGCCATTCTCACAAATAAGCCATGGAGTTGCAGACACAGAGTGAGCCACCCACCTGGGCAGCAAGCAGCTCAAAAAGTAGACACAGATCGGAGCTTCAAAAGTTTCCCAGTCATTCAGCACTCAGCAGGGCTTAAGTTACAACTCGCCTGCTAATCTTAAACAGCAGAAATTCACATTACAAAGCAGACCATAACTTAAGAGAATTCTGGTCCTAGAACAATAACAACGCATGCAGTTCAGCCTGCCCACCCTTATACTGGTCTTCCATCCAGTTTGCTGCTAAAGGGAGATGCCTTTGTCACACTGTTTGTAGGCATCCAAGGTGCAAACACTGAAAATATGAGACACATAAGCCTGAACTGTTTCAGTTTTAATTAAAGATTCATTCACTTTTGTCATAGCAGTCACGCAGACACTTTTTCCTGAGAACCATGCAGATACTACTTCCTGAGCACTGATCGTAGGCTCCAATCTTGAGTGTCAAATTGAAACATGCTCAAAAGCAAGCAATGTTGAAGCCATTTTTGTTTTAATCCAAAGGAACCAGGTATAGGAAGATATTCAGGAAAACTGATCCAAATTCACTTTTTAAGAAGATTAGTTAAACTGCATTAAGCTGGCAAGTGGATGCTTTTACTCAGAATGAAAGTGGCCTTAATTTGGTTTAGTTTAATTCGCTTTGGAAAAAGATCAGGAATTAATCCTATTTAACTAATCCACTTTAATTACATTAATTACTTCAAATTCTCAAGTTTTCCAGTGCACACAAACCTTTCATCTTAACTGTCAGAGTCTGAGCTTGTAGATCTAGATGCAACAGTTTAAGGAGCACATTTCAGATACAGGCCAGCATCTCCACAGCTAAACCTCATTAAATAATTATGTGATCTTATCCAACACAGTTCCATTGAAAAGAAAATTAATATTAATCACCTTCAGTGGTCTAAATAGCAGGCCATGTGTTCACTAAATACAATATACTAAATAGGGTAGGCTTGACGAATACGCTGTTGCTCAAGAGGCTTTTAGTTGGTGCTGGTTAGAGGTTTTATGGGTCACATTGTTTTAGCAGTTGAACTTGCATATTGAAAATACTGAAAATGAACTGGAAAAGGAAGAAAATATTGGACTTTCTTCTCTGTCTTCTTTTCTGCAACAGTCTCCTACCCAGATGGTTCATACTACAGTAGTTGAGAAAAAGGCAGAGCAGATAGTCTGAGACAGAAATTTTCAGATGGCTTTAGGGCCCTGATCCATGATCTGGAGATTATTCTAGTATAAGCTTTTTAAGGTATTTTCAAAGATCTTCCATCTATCACCTAAAGGGAGGTCAAATATATTGCTTATTTTGCAGGACTTCTGAGGACAGAAGTTATTAGATTAGGCAAAATCTGAATAAGTGACAGAAGTGCAAGTAGTAAGTCATTCTAGGAAAGGGGCAGGGACCAAGATGTTAAGGCTGCTGCAGTTGTTCATTTGAGAGTTCGTGACATTTATTAGTTGTGCATTACAACCTTGCTTCAGGAAACAAGTGAAGAACAGCTCTACTGTTTCCAACCCAGCCCAAATATCACCTGCAGTTTTCAACTGCAAATATTATTTTGGAAAAAGAAAGATGCTTATGGTTTAGGGAGAACTCATGCCACCACACTTCTCACTATCTCATTTCCCCCAGGGAAAGGCTGCCACTTCCCCCACCTTGCATTTCCACCAACATCAGCAGGCAGGACTGAGCACAGCTGGGGCCTGTCACTTTCCCATTGGAACTATCTAACCTGGGTAGATAACTTGGAGCAGGGTAACTGAATCCGTTCTAATGCTTCAGCTGGTCTCCAGAAAGAACTGGGAGGTACAGATTCTAAAGCAAAACTCAGGAAAACATGAGGAAATGGTACAGAGGCTATTTTGTCCCAGGAGGAGAAGTATCTCAGTGTGGTTCTGCATATAATTGCCATCCCACCACAGCACACAGTGCCCCAATTCATTTGAATTATGCCTATACCAAATGAGACTTGGTCTTAGCAGGAAAGTTATCTCAAGTTCATTTGTGGCAGTAGCTTCTTGTTTCATGTTGGTCCTAGCCTCCATTCCTCTATCACGTCATGAAGCTGATGCTCAAAGCACAATTAACGACACATTCCACAGCTCAGGGCAAGTATATTGACCCCCTCAGCTGCTGAGGAGAAGCTGTGCTACATGAATATTACCATATACTCTCCAACCAACCGAAAAACAAAATCATCAGCCAATGGCTGTGGGAGAAGACAGGCAGAAAGGCAGAAAGCTGCTAACCCTACTCTGATGCCCTACATCATCACAAGGTTTTGGTGATCCCTCATTGCTAGTTAGCTGAACCTCCGCAGTATTTCTTTTCACATTAGAGTCTGCCTAGGCACTCTAAAAGAACAGAACTGATGCAACTGATTGACATTTTGACTAACCCCTTTTAGACTAAATCCAGTTGCCACAGTAAGAAGCCATGATGACATAGTCCTAAGTGATGAGAGTAACCTCTATGACAAGTTTGAATGGCTTCATCTAGACGCAACACGAGAAGGTTGTAACAAACCTGGAAGGGAAGAAGTTGTGTGGTTAGCTTTCTCTATTATTAAACTTTCAGAACAGCAAAGCAGGTTAAAAAAAAAACCCACTAAATTTAGCACTGAAAAGACTTCCTCTCTATTTTAAGGCATACTAATGACAGTAAAAAAACTGCTATCTTCCGCGCACATGCAAATGCTTGAGGTGGAGGTTTTTTATTTGTTTAGAAACAGATGCCTTTTCTGCTAGCCAGGTATTACAGCAAAAAATAAAAGCCTCACACACTCCATAAACAAAATATATTGATCATAAAAAGCCAAATTCCATGATGAATATAGAAATAAAATCTTATGTCTTTATCATGATACAACCCAGTGCCAGATACAGCAAAAAAATATTTGTGGTCTACAGCAGACTACAACAAAATATTGCTGTATTTAGTCTATTATCTATGACTTGCATCTATCTCCATGATTATCTTGTTCCTTGCTACTCTCCACAGTTCACCTACTCTGTTTACAGATGGAGAGAGAAAAAAAGAAATTCATGACTAACGACATTTTCTAAATATTCTGGTTTAGATATATTTAGCTTCTCCACAGGAAGAAAAAAGAATAAGGATAAGAGGAGAACCTCTTTGAAGTGCTGTTACAGATACATAATTCACAAAGCAGTTTCTCCCCCATAATGGATATTTGAGCATTTTTTCAAGTGAGATATATATACAAGAGATATTTCAAGAAAACATAACATAACCTGGAAATTCACACAAAGTCTTGTAAGATCTAGTTAAGCAAGAAAAGAAACAGGTAGGAAATGACTACATTAAGCAGCTCAGAAGCTATGGCTTTTCACAGATTTTAATAGAATCTTTTAATAGACTCAAAACTCCTTGTTGCTTACCTCCATCAGACCTGAAAGACCACAGAGCCTGACTTTACAGAGGCACTAGGCTTGGCAACATAAAGAAAGCTCTTCACTCAAGCTGTTCATGCACTGTTTCAAGGAAAGGAGAGAAAAAACCGTACTACCCCAAAACCTACTATAGCATGGCTGTGAGCCATGGTGAGAAGAACAAACAGGAATCAAATCTTAATTTGAGTCCTGGATAGCACAGAAGGTACTTCATGTGAAAGGTACTTCATGTCTTTCCTCATCATCTTCTTCCTTCTTAACGAATTTCCCTTACCTTCCTCCTTCAAGTCTGCCCTACAACCCTTTACTGTAAGGCAAGGACTGCAGAACAGCTCTCTGATGCAGCCTATCAGCCTGCTTCCTGCCCGTTCCTCCAGGTGACTCCCTGGAGCTTCTGAGCCTCTTATTCCATTACCTTTCTAGGTCCTCAAGTTTGCCAAATCATCAACATCGCTTCCGAACAGCTCCTTTCCAGATCCTCTCCCTTCCCAGCCTTCACAAATCCTGCCACTCCCGGACCTTCTGATACACTGCTTTTCTTAACAGCAACCCTCTTTCAGCATCTCTTACCTCCATATTTCCTTTAACCTTAACTTTTCCATGTTTCTTTAATGATGATAACCACCTCCTGCCCCTTCTTATTCTTCCTCAGCTCTTTTCACTACTTTACAATTTCTTTCCTTTCTGTTCACAGACTGTTCAATATGCCCTTTTCTCACCTCTTCTACAGGCTGTGTATGACTCTGTTCTGCACTCAGCCTACTCCCCATTCTAACATTTGATTTTGAAGTTACGTTCAACAAAATCTAAACAGAAAGTGAGAAAGCCCTATTACTGACCTGGTCATAGTTCTGTACATCCTCCAGCAAAGCCTAGCTCCAGAAGCCTTGCTCAAAGTTTAAGAAGGACCAATAGATCTCATTCAGGTAACACACCTGGAGGAGAAAATGATTGCACTCAGCTGTGTTGATTCTATCTCATATCATTAGAACAAAGCCAGGCATTGCTCTCAGTGTACGATATAAACACTGCACAAGCAACTAAAACTTAAGACAGGACAAAACTATTTACTTCATGTTGGTAAAGCATCCTTGAAAATAAATTCCCAGATGATTATTGCTCTTCCAGTTTTGCAGCCTGCAGCCTTGTGCCTTTCAGCAATCCAGCTGAGGCAGACAATAACCACTCTGAAAGACACTGCTGCCCATGGTGAATTATTGCTTAATTAGATAGAGCCAGGATGTTCTACCACATGTGCAATGCTTTATGAATAAAATCAAGTGTGTTCTGCTTTCTAAGCATTCATCTCACAACAGCACAAAACCTGGGAAGTGACAGCTTGCTACCGGGAGGAATGCTACCCTAAAGAGATATCTGTTATGTTTCAAAAAAGGAATGCAACTATGAACAGTTCAAGCAACTCAATAGTCTGCAGGGCTGCCAGTCATAAATGCTTATCTGGTGCAGAAGCCCAGAAAAGCTCCAGTCAGCATAAGGACTCCACTGTGATGAGATGCATCAGTGTGGGAAAACAGCCTGATGAGAGTTTCTCCATAATAACAGCGCCATGGTCACTCTCCTTTCTACACATTTTAATTCCCCACTAAGGAGGCCTAGCTGTGGCTTACACTAATCTGGCTTCTGAGCAGGTCTGAGTCAGTTTCACAAAGATACTCTGCTGGGATTAAGAGTGGCCACATAAAGAGTTTGTGTGGAAATAGCTAGCATGCTTTGAATTCACATCCTGCATTGTTTTGAAAGGGCTTTGATGTACAAGTATACACCTTAAAATCTCTGCCTTGAGGGGTTTATTATCCGAAAATCTAATCTTACAAAACCTTATACATCTGCTTAGTCTTTGGTATGCTACTGTCTCCTTCCAGCGTTTTAAGATATGAAACGTTAGGAACAGCTTTTAATTTCCAAGTTAATTGGAGGTGCTCCTTCTCATGTCAAACCCAGAACAACAGGTCAGTGGGAGGCCGTTTCAAGCAATATTTAAGTTTCCAGCTTCTGAGAGAAAACGCAGAAAGCAGCATATACCTGAGTAAGTGTCGTACTTCTCAAGAGACTAAAATCACTTATACATCTCACAGTTCAAATGTTTAGTTAGATCCAATGCTATACACACAAATATAAAGACTTTAATTAGCAATTAGACAATTACTGTAGGCTTTCTATACAAAATCAGCATAAAATGAACTCCCTGATTAATTTAACTCCTGAAACTGTAGTGCTAAGTGTGAACAGAAGGACAAAGGAAGGTTATAGCAGCAGCATAAGGTTTTGTAATTTGTATAGCAAAGGAGAAGTCCTTAGAAACAAGCCCTAAAGAAGCATTGCATGGCATATACACTTAGGGCTAGAAGTCCAGGGGAAATGTGATAGAAGTCCAAACAAATCCACAGATTAATTAAATAAATAGAGATGCTGGTAGTAAAACATGACTCAAACCCCTGTAAAGTACTGTGTAGAGAGCAGTAACTGGCAGGTCTCAGAAATGAACGACACTGTCCGCATAAGGGTGTAACATAACTGGGAGCAAAGGCAGTGTACTCGATTCCCTGGAGCTCCACTACTGACAGATCATTGCAGAAGGCTAGAGGAAGCTGCTCTTCTCCAAAGGAAGAGAACAGGATCTTTCTTTCCTGGAGGAAATGTAATCAGAGGCTCTAACCAATGAGCGGAAGATGGACTATGTGACACTTAGGCCACAAACACCAACAGCAAGTGTGGGTGGTGCACATTTGGACTACGTACCTTTCTGTAGTAGCTGTGATCATTGATACGTCATGTGTAATATCTTTTGAAAGCTGGTAATATACTAAAGACCATGAACTTAGAGATTGTATGTGTAATTCATCTCTTCCATAGCACTAAATACATGACATTTATAGCCCCAGCAGCATACTAAGGTATAAATTCTCAAGACCACTCTGGACAGGGGTAGCTAGCCAGCAGGCTGGCCCTCAAAGCCTGCCTCCAGAGAAAGCCATTCAGCCCTCAAATTTTTATGCCAGACCCCAGTTCTCAAAGACATGGACCATGAGTGATTGAAGACACTGAAGCTTTCAGAAAGAAAAGAGGGGGAGGTTAAGTTCCCAAAGAGAAGAGGGAGAGTGCTGTTGGCTACTCAGAGTAAACTTTGAAGCTGAAATAGTGAAAAGAACTGGGAAAAGACACTGATGTGAGGCTGCCCAGAGCACACATACATTTAGGCTCTGGATTGTTTTTCTGTCTAATTTGAAACATTTTTTTCCATCTTGGCAGGCAACAGTACAGCCTTAAGCCTTGCTGAAGAACACCTGTCCTTGTTTGGCCAGCTAAGTTTGTCTGAAGTTGGCCACGAGGTCATTTGGGGAAATCTGCTGAACTGAGGAGATAGTAAAAATTCCACTGTAACAATGATCCTTGTGGACCTGCGGGCATGTTTAGGAAACACAATGTTGAAAGGCATTTCTTTCTACATTGCTAATGACCCTTATTTGCAGCTGCTATCACTGGTGCCAAGCCTTGGAAAATAGTTCCCAACCGCAAACACAAGTCAGCGTTTCTCTTGAATTTTCAGTTATTTTTCTTTTCCCTATTTCCATAATTTTATGAGAGGTTATAGAAAAAGGCAGGCAAACACTGCCAAAACCTAAGAAGCATTTCTGAAGTCATATGGCTACACTGCTTTACTGGTTACAGTATAAACTAGTCCTTTTCTGTTAATCAAGGAAAAATTCTTGTTTCACTTCACTGCTGATAAATGCCTTTGGTTCTCAGCATCCCAATTCATAGTGATTACTTGAGAGTATTGCAGATAAATCAGATAGCGTAGGGAGGAGAAAGAGAGACAACAGCTGTTATTTTAGAGGCTGGTGGATTTAGTGTTCTACTATCTTTCCTGAGTTATATTGTGTAATTTTGCAACATTCATAGAGTGGGAGACCCCCTGAACCAGCTGGTTGTGAAAGTAATTTGAGTTTGTGTCTCAGAGGCTGCAGCTGCCTGGCTTGGATAGAGAGTGATCATTCTCCAAGTACACCTTACTTTAAAATGAGCTTTTTTTATTCATCAGACATCATTTCTCCTCAGCTACAGTCTTAGTTTCTTTGGATTATGACAGTTTTGCCAGGCATGTGTTTTTCATGTGAACTTAGTGCCAGTAGCCCCACAGAAACTGCCTCCATGAAAAAGTCATTTGTGCCGAATCACTGCAGTATCTATTTTCTCAAAGCAAGTGCTTCTGAACCAAAGCCACAGATGGGAGGTTTAGGCAATCAGCTGCAAGATTAGGAAAAAAACTGAATTTATAGCCTGCGCATACATTTCTGAAGTGAAAAAAATATATATCTGGTAGCAAAGAAACACTAGGCGGAAGGTCACTGCAGTCCATCAAATATTTTATCAACTTCAGTAATGAAGCATAGATATTTATCTGGGATAAAAGCATAGTGCTATATAGTCTGCTTTGATCAACTCATCACATAAATCCTCTGTTACAGGAATTTCCAGAAGGTATTGAAAGCATTATTAGAAATGTCAAGGCTAGAACTGTCAGGAGCTACAGTGTGGAGGAGCTCCATTTGAACAAGGCATCATGTAACAGGAAGAAAGCTCTCTGAATTAAAAACACTTAATTTAGATTTCTTATATGAAATCAAGAAGTTTGTTTTCTAATCTTCTGTTGGTCAGAAAATCATCTCCACCTTAGAAGTTTATTTTGATTTGGTTTCCCGCTGTGATTTCCTCAAGCATCCTTGACAATTACATGTCTTAAGTCAACTTTCATAAATTGCTAGAATGCTAAGTTTTAAATTTTGTATAGCTTTAATAGTGCCTCCTTCATATATCCAAAAATAAATACTATTTTTCAAATTGGTGATATGAGACAAATAAGATTCAGACTGAGGTCAAGTCATTAGAGGAACTGTGGATGTTGACATGACATCCAACAGGCAAGAATGAACAATGCTGTCCTGGAGTTCCTAAGAAACCTGCAAAGCCTGGAGAAGGACCAGGAACAGTCAGCAGACCTTTGCAAGGCACTTTGAATTTCACACATCATTGCTACTAAAAGTCTCAAAGAAAAATGAATAAAATTAGAAATAAAGTTTTGATAAGACTCCCAAGTTTTATTCCAAATCACTTCCAACTCCTAACTAATTTTTGTGATTCTAATCCATTTTTTAGCGGCTACACTGCATTTTTACAAAACAATTTCCTGTCGTAGAAAAGATTTACTTAATGGGCAAAATAAAACAATTATCATAAAGCTGAAAAGGTCTCCATTTTTTGTTTACATACAAAAAAAATAAAACCAAAAGTATTTTATTTGGATGTATTATTATAAAGACTCACGGAAATCATAGACTGGTCACTAAACGTTCCTATTCTTTCCTGCACATTCTGCTCTCCAGCTGGATTTAATTTTCCATCATTAAAGATCATCTCTCATATGGAATGAGGCTGTCACAGTCCCATTATGAAGGAAATTATGAACCCACATGGAAACTCTTGATTTCAAAATATAACTGATTTGAATTAAATATCCTATTTTCAAGTGTTTTGCCAAAAATGTGATTTTTTAAGACAACAAAAACAAACTACATTATTCATACAGCATTATTTTAAAATTTTGCCTACAATGGGGAACCATCAGACAACACAGTGGTTGTCTGTGACAATGACTTATTTAACTGTAGGAAAGACAGAAGTCCCCACATTTAGGTACAATCTACCCAGAGTAATTTCAGCGATGACAGAAATACTATTGAAATAATAACTATCATAATTTAAATCATAGAAGGTCAAACTTAATTTATCCATGCAGAAACTCTTCTTCCCATAGGATCCTCTGCGAGAGGGCTGTTGGAAAAACAAACGTACTTTATTCTGATTTCTTTTTCTAAACCAAATGTGTTTACCCACACTGGGGAATTTTCAGCATAGTAAATCCAGAGGGCCACCGCAGCCAGGGAATGCTAAACTTTTCACCCTTCCCAGAAGGATAGCAAACAGGATCTGTGAAAAATAGAAAACGAATGCCTGAGATCTTCCATTATAAAGCAAGCATGTTCTTTAAGTCCATCTCACGTGTTAAGTCACTAACTGCGTGGTATTAAAGTGAGAAAATGTTTGATAGTGCAAAGAGGATGGAGAACGGTTAATTTAAAGGAATAGTGTCATAAGACGTGTTAATGCTACAACGACGTGTGTTCTTGAAAGGATACCTTTTTAATCAGTTGTACTTCTTAACATATATACTGCTTGTTTCCCTCTTCCCACACACTTCGACAGATAGTTCCTTTCTCTTGTTTTGTTCCTGTGTCATCTGTTAGGTTTCAGGAACAAGAACTGTATTTGCTTTTTGAATTTGCAGCACTGTTAAAAAAAATAATGAATTTAAAGCCATAATCTAATGTAAAGACACTCAAAACACTAAAAATAACAACAGGTACCAGAGCTGTTCCGAAAGTAATGTCTCCTATTTTATGATGTTGGCCCATGACATCAGAGGCAGATGTTGGTGGGATGGCAGTAGAGGTTGAACCTTCCTGCCAATATTCTGTTCCATGTTGTTGCTGTGTGACAGATGGCAGCAGAGGGGCACTCTGACACAACAGCGTCTGACGTGGAAGTGCGGATGGAGCAAAGGGGTGGAACTGAATTCCTCCATGTGGAAAAAATGGCACCCATTGACATTCATGGATGTTTGCTGAATGTTTCTGGAGACCAAACAGTGGATTTGAGCATAGTGAGGCGGTGGTGGTGCGTTTCAGCAGTGACAACAGCAACAGTGGTCACCTCTGCTGGTGCAGATTTTGATGACCATGGTATGAAGGCTCTTGTTTATCCCTGGCAAAAATGCACAGCTAATGGTGGTGACTATGTTGAAAAATAGTGTTTTGTAGCTGAGAATTTGTTCTATCAAAGTGCTACTATGCTCTTTGTATCTGTTATGGTTTCCATGGAAATAAATAGCAGGCATTATTTTTGGAGCAGCGTGTGTATATATATATATATAGTCCTAGGCTGCACAGTTATAAGTGCAAGAAATATGATTCAGGATTAAGTTGCAGTGGTATTTTGACTGTCTCAATATAGACTAAGCAGAGATGGAATGCCTGTTCTGATCTTCATAAACTGAAGTTCAGCTTCTGTGTAGATTTTGAATCTCCATTTGTGTTTGCAAAAGAGAGCATTGTTTATGTAAATTGGGCATTTATTCACATAGCAGAGTAGAAAATGTGCAAAATGCCCACACGCAATTAGTGCAAGCAACTGTGCTATCCACATAGACAAGAGAAACCCTAATTACAAGAGGCAGAGAGACAGAGTAACTTCCAGTTCCATGGTACACTTCCCATGCTTCGGCACTGTGCAGTTATTGACTTGACTTTAACAGATATTTTCAGAAATGGCCAATAATCCAATAAGAGAAAGAAATTGCTTTTCAGATGTAATAACAATGGAGAGATGGAATCATACTGAGACAAGAGGAAAAGCAAAGATCACTTTAGTCATTGTTCCTGAAAACAGTTCCAAAACCGCTTGGACTCCAGCAGACCTGAGTTGCCATCACTTTACCACCATAGACAATTCATTGCTCTCTGGACAGAGCAAATCCTTCTTCAACATCTGCATATGTATATGATTGTACACAGATAGATGAGCCAATGAGGTACATAATAAAATTGCTGCTAAGTTATTCATCTTTCTGCTTCAGTTATTCATCCAAAAAATGATTAATACATACAGACTTTGAACACATTATGCAGGCCAGGCTTGGCAGGGAGGCTTTGATAAGTGGGTTAAACTATGAAGAAAATCTTTTCTAAGAGAATAAAGGTTACCTCACATTGACTTTGAAAGTCTTTCTCATATCATCTTGTGATGAGATGCATTTCTTTATTCTCAATTTATTCCCCTGTGGGAGGCCCAGTCTTGAAGAACAAATGAAATTTTAGCCCCATCAAGAGAAAGAGAAAGAAGGAGAGAAAGAAATTGTCTTATTCCTGGAACAGAGATACCCAAACAATGACCAGAATATCCATGAATGAACACTGAAAGCACACTTTTGATCTATGTTATTTAGCCTTACTTAAGGAAGATTGATACAGCTATCAAAGTTATCATGTATAATTGCTGCTATTTTCATTGAAATAAAGAGAGTGTTCATGAAGTCGTTTGACTCTGCTAGTCCTTCACTCACAGTGAAATTGAGTAAGTTTTCAACTGAATCAAAGCTCACTCAAAACCGTTCTTCTTGAGCACCCCTACAGGTCTATACACACTTTAGTCTTCACACTCTAGCAATAACACAGCTGTTCCTCAAACATGCTCAACAACTGTTCTGTAACGCCATAAGTTTCATAGTGTAAATGGATCCTAAAATAGCTGGAACATTATGTCCTTTACCATTATACCTTCTCGTCTGGCTGCCAGATTGTTCTTTTTTCCTTTCTTGACGGATTAAGTAGATCCACAGCAATTTGTTGATTTGAAAGAGAAGCAATCTCTTTAAACTGTCTCTGTGCTCGTTCACTGCTGTCACTGGCTCTACCTGAATTCGTTTTGGAACCTGCAGCACAAAAGCTTTACTCATGAGGAATTTGCATATGCAAGCAGTGTTGATGAATCCAGTAAAATAGACTCATTTCTTATCTAGAGACATCTTTAAGAACTCATTTTTTCTGCTCAGTAGCTGTTATTTGCTCCCCTCGCTTCTCTCCTTGCCTCTCTTTTTTGGGCATAGGTTGACTGTACATTTCACTTGTAAGGAATGTCATTTCACAGATGCCCCCGTGACTGGACTCCACAGAAATGCCAGCAATTATACCACTCTTCCAAGTTCTGTCAGCAGCACCAGGGCTCGATTCAACTATCAGTGTGATTTTTCTTGAAACAAGCAAAGAAAACAGGCCCTCTTTTTTTTTTTTTTTTTTCCACCAGAAGCAAGGAAGAAATAAAATTGTCGAGAGCCTTGACACTAGGAATACATTTTTTGCCATGACTTCTTCACCATTGAGATGTCTACAGGATCTGCAGGATCCTCTTTGCTCAGAGGACAAAACTTAAGTTGTGTTGCTCTTTGTCCCAGAACAAGAAGAAAAAAACTTTTGTTACCCCAAAATCTCAAAATGGAGCAAAAGCTTGCTCCGTTTAGAAGTAGGGAACATTGGTAAGGTCAGCTCACTCTGTCTTTTACTCTATTTCACCAATAGATGGTGGCAAAGACCCCCTCCGAAGCTGCCACTGGACTTGTACAGTTAACATTTTTAAAATCCCTCTAGTAACATATAAAATGGGAAAGGCAGATGGAGACATCTCCTTTCCACTCATCACCTATACACAAGTTAATTGTTTTTCATTTCTAACTTATCCACACGTAATTATTCTGTTAATGCTAGCTCTTTCCTTATCTTCAGATATGAATGCATTTGTTTCCTCTTTTGTAAAGCAACAATTGTGTTTCTCTTTAATTTCATGCAACAGGGCATAAGGAGGAGCATCAAAGCAAGCTTTTATAAAACAGATTAACAAATGATACTTGTTCCTAGGATCTCAGAACATCTCTGCCTGAAAGGGAGGAGGAGGCACAGCAGAAGACTCAAAAGAAGTGATTTTAAGCTCTTGTTACAGTATGTAACATTTTGAAGTGCAGGCTGCTCTCTTCTGAATTGCCAATGGTGAGGACAACTCCATGCCATTTCAAGAGACACCATGTAGCTGCATGCCTCTCCCGGCCAGCTCTGCCAGGCCCGGGGGAGTTTCAATGACTTGGAGGAGCCAAACATCAGAGCCTTGTTGTGCAGTATTTGGTGGTGAAAACAGCGATGATCTTATTCTGATTCAAAGCGTTTTTTTTTTGTTTTTTTTTTAAGTGTCACGCTTGTGCTTCAGGAAGTCATGCAATAAACCTATTTCTGCCCAGCTGGGAGCACAGCAGCACAGACAGAGCTCTAAGGGTGGCTGGAAAGGCACTAGTGCAGGTGATGCTTAAAACAGAAGCCCTGAATGTTTGCCAAGAACCCATCACAGAACTGGCTGAAGCAAGCCAGACCTGCTGGCCAAATTGCATAGCTTATAATAACATCCTGCCTGTCTTAATACGACATTGTTTTCAGATCATGATGATATTCTCTCTCTCATTTCATGATCCTGTGCAATGCTGCCAGCAAACAACTGTGCCACTCCACACTAGCTTCTGGGAGATAGCCAAGCTTTATTAATCTTTTATTTGAGAACAAAGAGCTTTGGGGTCCTTGGGTACAAACTGGTAAAAAAAAAAAAAAAAGTTACTTTAATCTATGTACTATCAGGTTCACCTCTGAACACAACAGTGCTAGTTTCTTTCGTCACATGCCTTTGTAGAGCATTTTACAAGGATTTTCTGTATTTACAGATTTTGCTTATATGCTTTTTAGTTCTTTGCTTATTTACAGTAACTGATCTCCAAGCTGGGGAACTATGGTCAGCTTATTTGCTTAAGTACTAGTCTGTAAGTATAACTAACTCATTGTGCATCAAGCTTTCCAACATGGGGATAAAAAGAAAATATATATTTTAACTGTCTTTTCCCTAGCGAGCATAAGGGTAATTTCCCCCACTATTTTGCACAGAGAATAATGTAAATTTTTATATGGGAATTCTAAATTAAATTTCTAAATCATACACCATATTTTTCCTTCTGGATTTCATATGTAGGTATTTAGAGAGTCCAAAAAGACATTCCTAGTGATCCATGGGACTCTATTTCCAGCAGAGAGACAAGGTAAGGCAGCTTTGGACCAGATATCTCTGCTGTTAGGTCAGGTGAGCTCCAGAGACCCCTTACAAACTAAATTGTTCTATGAATGTGTGATTCTGTAGTTCATTCTCCTACTAGTTTGCTTCTTTGGGTTATTTATGATAAGGTTTTATTTCTAAGGAAGAGGTAAGTTCAAAACAGAGAAGATGGATAAGTAGTTTGGTTTCTGTTCCTATCCAGTCCTGAACTGCTATGAACATAAACACTGATAAAATACTCAGGCTCCCAAAAGGCAGTGTGGGCAGCAATATTTTAGGGAGAGATCATATCACAGATATCAGCTGAGCCTCATAGCACTCAAAGTCCAGGCGTCACCTTTATGCACGCTTACTGAGTTACATTCTCTTCAGTGTAAGTTGGCCATTGTCCACATGAAGTGCTATTTTTGGATTAGGATTGGGGATGTGGATGTTATGAAGTGGATGTTAAGCTGTGGGATGTGTCCTATGCTTTAATTCATGTCTTCCACAACCAGTTTACATTTTTTAATTTCACCCATGCATTTAGATGAGAAAAGATGACAAAAATTGGCACTAGGGCTTTTCTATTGTTATTGTTGCTGCTGCTGTTGTTACAGTAGAATGGGGGGAATCCAGCTATGTTCCCAGCCACCTCTTATTTATTATCCATTGGCTTTTACAGATTTCTGGATCGGTCTCTCTCATGGTTAGAGGTAAACCTGAGGGTTTCAGCACCGAGGTTTTTTTTTTTGTTTTGTTTTTGTTTTTACAAAACAAACTAGGTGATAGCAGC
The DNA here is from genome assembly GCA_013396635.1 of Penelope pileata. NCBI lineage: Eukaryota > Metazoa > Chordata > Aves > Galliformes > Cracidae > Penelope > Penelope pileata. The sequence goes on along the minus strand of WBMW01005147.1, from coordinate 43,344 downwards.
AAATAAAACCACAGTAGCCCTGTTGTGAAGGGACAAAATCAAGCAGTGGTTCAAACAGTTTAGGAAAAAAAAAAAAAAAGCTAAGTGAGGGTGTATGAGGGTGTACTGCACTGGACCAAATAGTGGTCACACCTCCTTGCCAGAATACTTATCATAAAAGAGATTGCTTGGGAAAAGTGGATTACCTCATTCCTTCTGCCATATAACATAATGGCCCAAGGGAAAGGAGAGAAAACATACCTTCCAAAGTCAAAAGGTTTCCTAACCCACCAGCTGTGCTCTAGCCATCCAGCAAATACAAGCAAAGACATTTTAAACGTGGTTTTCCCATCTGTCTGTATTTGCTAGGTCTAGATCACTTCTCTGATCTAAAAAGCTTCTTCTGCCTCTGCAAGTCGAAGCGGGAGTAGTAGCAGGAGCACCACCACTTGGGTTTGTGTGGGCAGAAAAAGGGGATTGTTTGTTTCAAGTCGGGGCACATAATGGAGGGAGCAGCATTTAGCCTGAAGAAAAATAACAGGAACTTCAGAATACTCACTGTAATTATTCCTAAAAGCTCAGCACTTGATCCAATCTCTGTTTAAGTCAATCTGCGTTTTTCATTGACTTTTGGGTGATAGATAAAATGGACCATTAGTGCTCTTTTTAAAAGCTCTGCTGAATAAACACATCACTAGGTGGTTTAGGTCTTCTTTGAAATGCCTTTCCTTCTCTCTCAAACACTGCATTTATCTCTACTCTCATCCTTTATGGTAGCTTGTATTGTAACACTTTCACCTTCATCCAGTGAGGAGAAAAATAGTCAGCCTCTTTTCTTAGCCAGTAACAGAAAATCTGCTCCATTAGTGTTCTGAGACTGTTGTAGATCAAGAAACTTCATTAGAGCAGAAAAAAGTAGGTTTGGGTACTTAATGCTGTGTACTCAAGCTTTAAAAATATCTTTTTTTCTTCCTTTAAAGTTCTAGTTATATTATTTTGTTAAAGAATTTTGAATATCCCACTTTGAAGGATAGCAGAGTGAAACAACTGGGCAAAAAGCATGGATTCATTGAATGAAAAGCACTTTGATTTTACCTACTTATGATGGACATCCCAGGGGAGTAAAGTGAGAAAAAGAAAACAACTTTAGAAGAGTCATCTGTATTACACCAAATTGCCATTCCATTCTGCCTTCTAAAAAGGTCCTTTTAACTGACGGTAGTGCAGTTTAATAGCTAAAATTAGGTAAAAGTAGGTACCATGGAGAAAACACATAGCACAGAGCAGTAATAAAATACAGCAGCAAGCTCTCATTTACTGCCCACATACTCTAAACTTGTGGGTAAGTCCATATGTGCTAAGCACCCTGTATTCAATTCACAGAGAATCAGAGCCAGAAAAAGCCACCAGCTCTAGCTGTCTGGACCAGTGACACCTCCCACCTGCAATTGCACTTAGTTGCTTGTTTTGTTTTAATTTTGTTTAATTGAAATGTGGTACACCCAACCCTGACATCATCGTCCATATCGGGGAGCAAAGCATGGGCAGAAAGGCTCTTGATACCTTTCACTGCTGGTCTAGACAACCAAACAGGGATGTTTACCTGCTGTATTACTTGCTATTGCACAACTGGGATGGAAATGCTCAAAAACAAGCAGCCCTTCTGCAGCATGATGCCCATAAACAGCTGGAATTCATACAAAGACAACACTGTTAGTTCTTGTCAGTTAGCACAAGTGGTAGGCCCATGTCCAGAAGCATCTCAGTTGCTTAAAGGCCTGCATGCTGGTGAATGCCATTTTTATTTGAAGTGCAGCAAGCAGCATACAAAAAGGAAAACTTTTGAACTGAAGAATAACATCACTTCCAGAAACAACAAAATTGTTGCTGGAATTGAAATCTTGGAAATGAAACATTTTCAGATAACACTGCCTTTCACCTCGCCTATGATTTATGAGACAAGGGTGAATCACAGTGTGATGATCTCAGCGATGGGACAACACTCTGCTGACATAGTGATATCATTATTCAAATAATATAGACTACCACATAATTAAAAAACTAACAGATGCTGATCCTACCATGATACCATGTTAACAGCAGTGCCCTGTTCAGTGCTATTGGTGTCTCTGCCCCCATGGGGCAGCGCTTTCAGCTCAGCTTTTCAGCCCCAGCAGCTGGGGGAGCTGGGTTGTCTGCCTCCCTGTTAGCCAGCAGCCCTCCTTCCTCTGCTTAGAGAGATGCGGTGAGATGAGACGAGATGAGGAGATCTTATACTTTTGCACATTGTAGTACAGGCTAGGGTGTGAAGCTCTTATATCGCTAAGTCCCAGCTCCTTCCTTAGTCTTTCTCCCCAAGACAACTAATTCCTAGCCTGAAATCAACTGCATTGCAGAACTTTGTGGCAGAATGTTTATAGATTCACTAGGTATTGCCTCTCATTAAGTTACCTGTACACCTTATTTCATTTTAAATTAAATCATGAGGTTTTCTGTTTGTCTGAACCATAGCTTCTTGCTGATACCCTCCCTTCTCATTATGTCTAGAGTTTCTGTTTTTCCACCTGGGTACTTAACAAACATCATAATTTACCTCATAAATCTTTGTTAAACTGGTTAATTCCCCATATACAGGCACACAAATACATTTCTGTTTCCACACTAGGGCACCACATCCCTCACAGTAGAAGAATGAAGAAAAATAAAACAAAACTCAGATGTAGTACAGTCCTGTAAAAACTTGTCACCGAAGCTGATACAGATCCAATCTTCCCTTGAACTTTGTGGCTTCTCAGAATAAACCCAATTTTACCTCCCTTGTCAAGGGACAAGGAGATTATGCTATTTTGAACTTTCCAAAAGCCTTTGCTGGGTGTAAGGGAGAAGGGAAGAAAGGGATTCTCAACACAAAGCGTCAAGAGGAAATCAAGGTAATACTCACTCAAACTATTGCAAACTATTCCACAACTCCACGTTTATTCTCTCAATCTCATTCTCCAGCTTTCATGCCACCATTTTGAAACAAATCCCAATACACTGTCTTATCACAAAAGTTAAAACTGTCCTTTGTGCTCTTCCCCATCAAGAACAAGCAGCGGCTTTTTAGGCAAAACAGTTGGTGTACACTTATTACAGTAAACAAACACAGGATTACAAGCTCATAATGAGGTCTTACAGGCTTTATAGATCAGGCTTCTCAAATTGCACTTCTCTGAACAAAGGAGCCTTGTTAATCGTAGGATTTATGCTTTACAATTTTGAGAAGTTTGCAGTGCTGTTCAAATGATGTGAACTGCCTCTAGATTTGTCTCTTGAGGAGCTCAACAGAACTAGGTGCCACTTCTCTTGGCCTTGCTTCAGGAAAGGAAAGTATTTGGTCACAGACTTAAGTCAGCTCTTTTTCAGAAGTTCACCTAGGCATGAGCTTAAAAGCATTACACGTAAATCCCAACAACTCCAATGAAGTTCAAATACACACTCCCTGAAAGGCATATTTTCTTGAACAAAGCTTCTAGAATGGATTCTACAACTGAAAAAACATTTTGTAGGATACGGATAACTGTGCCTGCTGGACAAGCATATAAGTAGATGCTCTTTCAAAGGTTTTGTTTTTTCCTTTTGTTAAGATTCCTTCTCCAAGTCCAAATTTACTGAAGTGGCAGCATCTCTAAGATGCTGGCTAGAGAGTTAGAGACTCCTATTTTTCTTGCTGCGCTTTAACCTTATCTGATTTCATTTACTTATTCTGCTGCTTTTCAAATTTGGCCTGTCAAATTTGTTTGACATACGCCTAACTCTCTCCCAGCCCTTTTTTTCAAGGGTTTTCTCCCTCCTGTTTACTTCAGTGCACTTAATTCTCAACAAGAGCTTGATTCTAATGCAGAAAACAATGGTTCTTTCCTTGGTCCTTCTCTTTAGTCCAGCTGTCCTCCATAAAAGTGGGTACTCCCAACTGCACTGGGACTTCTACATTGCCTACAGAAGGCTCTTTTTACACCAACAAACACCACAAAGAGTGAATCAAACACAAAGGGTGTTTGACTGAGAATTGAGAAAGTTAAACTGCTGAAATAAGTAGTTTATAATTAAAGCACTGAGAAAACCTAACCAAAGAATCACTAGAGCAACACTGTAATTATGCTGTCCTTCATATCCTGTCATTAGCATTTCTATAAGTGACATAATAACGTGGCTTTTTTTCTCTTTAGGAACTGTCAGCTCTCTTTACAGAATTCAAGTAAGTTTATAAAGAATATCAAGTTCTTAAATGGAAAATGCAAATGATGATTTTTGTGTAAGCGACATGACGGTCACATTAGTAAGCTCATGAAATTCATGGCCATATATGTTTCAAGTCAGTGAGTAGAACACCTTTTTCCTTTTTTTTTTTTTCCCCTCTCTCTCTGTTCAGGGTTCAAGAAAAAAAGACCTAACAATCTAACAATCTCTCTTTTGAGCTCTCCTATTAACTGCTCAAGAAATCTACTATTTTTATTGGAGCACAGACTCCCTGTGTTTCCAGGAGCACACAATTGGAAGGAAGCTTCAGATCCCAGATATCACGAGGACTTTATGCAGATAGAAACCTAGGTTGTAATAAGATACATCTGTGAGATGTCCCAAGGACATATTTTAGGTTGCTGCTGCCAACAGTGTTTCTTCTGCCCCAAAGGCTGCAGTAACAGCCATGGTTGTTGAATGCCTGGGAGCCTATTTGGGCATGCATTCCCTGACCAGTGCACCCTCCAGGAGATAAAATTTGCTTTTTGTTCTGACACATCCTAACACATTCAGAAGAGGTAAAAGAAAGCATGTGCCCCTGTGTTACTGCCTTGGGAATGCTAGTGATACTTAGAACTGGCTCTGAAGGAGGATAAATACACTTTCAAAGTCACAAGAATTGTGGTTTGCAACACGATGTGAAGTTTTGGCATCCAGTTCTGTTCTGTTGTTTCTGAGTCAATCGTAAGTGTTGGTAAGAGAAAAGTACGTAAGAAAAACTCATTTCTCTCGATCAAGCAGTACAAGTATAATGGAGTCAAAATGAGATACTTGAATGTTTTAAATCTTTTGTGGAGTGTGAAAGTGAAATAAGCACTAAAACAAATCTAAATGTGTTCTCTGATAGATTCTAATTATTGGCTGCTTGAAAATGAATTGTTACATTCAAAAAATGATGTGATGTTGATCAAATTGCATGAAATTATAAGGCTAGGATATTTCATAGTGCCTGTGGTATGATAATAGTTCACTGACCTTTTAGGACCGTAAAATGTTACCTTGAGTGGAAATATCTCATTTTAATAATTTTGGTGGCAGACAAGCACTTCACATCAGATACAGGCAGACAGCAGTTACCATTACATATACGTATATATAAATACTGACAGGAATGAGAGTGAGGTTCTGGGAAGATGTGAATTAGATGTGAATTAGATCTGAACTAAATCTGAATTTACCAAGTGAGTGCAGTATCAAGCCCATCTCATAAACTTTACAAAAGTCAGTGTATACTTGCACTGCTGTAACATAAATGTACCCATACTTCTTTCAGAGATTCATTCCCACCAGCACAGAGCAGCAATATAAATAACTTACAGCTGTCAAAACATGCCAGGAAAATTGCTGCTGATAAAGCCTTGAACTTCTAAGAAGACTAGTCCCAAAGCTGTGTAATGCAAGGTGGCCAGGGGTCCTCACTCCCTGCCAACCCAAGCTCCTTCTTTCATAACATTCTGATAATGATAGGTCAAGAGAGAGTGGCCTTAAACTGAAAGAGGGGAGATTTAGATTAGATGTTTGGCAGAAATTCCAGCGGTGAGGCACTGGAACAGGCTATCCAGAGAACTTGCGGATACCCCATCCCTGGACGCATTCAAGGCCAGGTTGGATGGGGCCCTGGGCAGCCTGATCTGGTGGGTACAACCCTGCCCACAGGAGGGGGTTGGAACTGGATGCTTTAAAGGTCCCTTCCAACCCAAGCCATTCTGTGGTTCTATGATTCTGTGATTCTATGATAACTGGGATCACACTATAATCTATGTATGTAAGAGATGGACATCTGTGCAAGTCTTTGTCAGGCTGCATTGAACATGAGAGGATTTGTCTATACGATAAAATTAAATAAAGTTGTAGCTCAAAAATCTCCCTTTCCTTTATATAACCCAAACCTCCCTTTTCCTTACGTATGACAAAGACTTTCAACTTGATCTAGTTGGCCTGCAGGACAAGAAAACTAGATCTAATCAGTACGACTCAGTTTTTTATCCATTCATTCTGTGTAGCGTATTTTGGTGTGGCTAAGGGCTGACCACATCAGATGGGAGAGGAAATGGGGAATATCCAGGATGTTCTGATATTTTGTTTTCACGTTAAAATCCCTGCAGCTTCATGATGGAGCTCTCCCAAGTCAACTATCAAATCACTGCCAACTGTAGAGACTCCTCCACAGGCACATTGCATTCATTTCATGATGACTTAAGGCAGGGGAAGGAAGAGTTCACACGGCTGCGTCTGTATTTCAGACATCCTTTTTCAGACTTCGGCAGCCTTCCCACTGCTGTCCCACACTCTGCTGTCTAACACCATGACCAGGCTTGTCAGATTACCAGGCTGCCCTGTAGTGCACCAGGGCCAAGTTGACCAGCTGCTAACTCACTGCTTTTGAAAGTTGGCATGCAGCTCAGAATGCTCCTAAAACTGGTGATCACACACTTTTAAAAGCTATCCTACTCCTACTCAGCATCATATCAATCATGCACTGTGTAACTGCCAAGCACTAAGCAGTGATCCCAAATTTCCCTGTCACCTGATAGAAGTGATTGTCCTTTTAAAGCTGCCACTGTAGTGCTATGAACAAGAGTAAATAGGGGTGTGATATGGTATTTTGCCTCGCATGCATCTTAGGGAATGTCTAAAAGAGGTGCAGCTTTTTGAACAGCACAGCAGAGAAAGAGAACAGAGACTAAATTTTAATCAGTTGTTAGCTAAAACCTTTCTGAGCCTATTTGGCTTCTATCCATGTATTCTTGCATGTGTGCTGGGAAATTCACAGCAGCAGCAATTATTTTCCTTCTATTTTCAGATCCCACAGTCCTCAGCTACTTGAGCACTTACCCCTCAGCTGCCCCCTTTCATTTGGCTGGCATTCAGGGCATATTCCTTCCGTGCCACAGGTACCCTGTGTAAGACTTCATACAACAAAGCAACAAAGAATAACTTGTAAAACAGCATCAATGATGGATTTAAGCACCTTTATGAGGCTTTTGTACCTTCTGTTTCTAGTGCAAGGCAAATTCCTTTGATCTTTCCTCATCTACCATATTCGTACACAAGCATGTAATTTGGAAGAGCAAACAAATAAAGTCCCCCAGGTCCACCAAAATCAGAGTCCTGTATGAACAACTTTTTCCTCTTAGAAGGAGAATCTGAGAAGGCTCTTGCATGCCACAGGTTTGACTGTAGTCTAACAGTCTAGGTAAAATGGAGTTACCCTTAGCAGCATGACTGCGCATGCTATCTTTTGACATGTATTATGCATATGTATGCATGCATATGAATATGTTTGTTCCTTCCTATTTAATCATTTTAGGTGTGATTTTTCAAAATTGCCTAAGTGACTTTCCCACCTTAATTTAATTGAATTTCATAACTACCAAAGATGACAGCACAGGGTCAAATTCTACCCTTGAAATCACTGACTTCTTTGGGAACTGCATGCATTCAGAAGACAATAACTTTTGCAGAGGCTGAATATGCAAAGTCTGCACAACTGTATGCACAATTGTAGCAGCCTGGTATGGCTGCTTGGAGTTAGCCATCAGAATTACCCCTGCCCAGGGAATGCCGACAAAGTCTGACATATACATTACATGACGAAAAAGATCACAGAAATCATCTGTTCTTCCCCAGATATCTGTGTTTGACTTTTTCTGGCACTTCTCTGTAGTTTGAAGCAAAAGCTAAAGAGTTTTAGGGAAGGTTCCACTGCAAGCTAGTAAAATTTCTCAATTGCTCTGCCTTTCCCATAGCAGTGCCATTTGCAAACCACTGCCACAGGCTATGATTGTGTTTGTTCTAACAAAGTTCACAGAACATTTTCTTCTGACCATCCATCCAGGTGGCTTTAACAGCTAACAAACCTGAAGGCTTTTGTGCAGAAAAAGGTAGATGACTCATGAGAGCTCCACCTGGATTAACTTTTTCTGGAAGTTCATCTCTATGATGTAAAGCAACATCTCTAGGTGAGAAACCATCAGCTTTTATTAGGAAGGGATGGTAATGTGATAACGGTAACAAAATCAAATAGAAGGAAAGAAACAAATTGTGTCTTGTATGTGCAGGGTGCCATGTATCTAGTTACTCACACACTATTTAACCTGATTTAGCCACAGTAACCACCTGAACACAAACAGTTTACATGAGAAAATCAGAGTAACTGCATTCACTTTGATAGAAGATGGTTAGGCATTGCTGATGACCCTAGAAGAGTGATAGCATCTCATACCACAAAGGATGGGGATAAGCAGCTGTGGCATGAGCTACTGGTGGAATCTGCTTTGCACTGCAACAGAACCCTTCTCTTAATAGGCTGAAGACCTAACCTATTTAGAACTGGGAAATAAGTGGTAATGCTGTGGGTTTTTTAATGTGAAATGTCAGAGCACAAAACTGATACCTTTGCTCCTGAGTGCCAGTGGTATGGGAATGAAGTGCAAATCCACAGGTTACACTAAATTCTTGTACACCAGAAAGGTGAGAGAAAAGAGATTCCAGGTTCAGAAGCATCTGACAATAGTATTTGTGGAGTCCAAATGGGGAACAAAATCCAGCCTCCTTTAATCCTGTGAATAGTTTTGTGCTGAGCTATTCTCAAAATAATCATCAATTCCCATTCACGTTTTCCCCCATAAATTAGTTCCTATGATGTATAACAGCCACTGAAAGAAGAATTGAACAGGGGAAATTAACTTGCTTTTCAATAACAGAAATTTATCAAGGCCACAGTTTTTACTGGGACAAAAACAATTCATTTAAATCTTGTCAAGATTCCTAATTAAAAATCCTCTTCTCCCAATTGCAACTTGCAAATACTGTGCTTAATTTGGAAGTTAATAATGTTTCCACACACTTCTGCTACATCTCCCATAGTAGCCACGACTCCCGTCTGATAACAAGAGAACTGTACCCGAGCCAGCAGTAAATGACTTTCCTTGTTTCTGTGTTCTATTGTATAGATTAGAAAGATCCCTTTCTTTTAGACTTCGGCTAATGCATTGGATACTGCAGGCCTGAAGACCTTTGGCTTTTTATGGTGAATCAATTAGCTTCCACTGGTCTGCCTGCTGCCTGGAAGGGGTAACTTTGTGTGGGAACATCTTGCATCATGGACGACACCAACAGAAGATCAAGCTGACAGACATGAGTAGAGCTCAACTCAACTTTTCATTAGTTGTGAGCTGGAGGAGGTTTCTTCCTTCTACCAGATGTTTACCATGTTCAAGGACCGATTTTCTTTTCTAGAAGATTTTAAGATTATTCAATTCTCTGCTAGAAGATTATGATTACATAGGAAGTCATTCACGTCTATAGCACCTTCACTAGATTTTTTATGCAAACTAGAATGTGAACTTGAAAGAAAAAACAACTCAATCTTCATCAGCACATAATAGTTCATCTTCCTCTACTTATAGAGGAATATTACAATGAAGTACTTGACGTGCGATAAATCTGCAGTAAGTCAAAACTCAACATCTGTTACATGTCTCAAAAATGTTTCACTTAGAAGCAACACATCCTGCCATCACTATACATCAGTAGAACTATTTGCCTACACCATCTCATCTGTCTTTCTTTAACAGTTGTCTCCTTGCTTACAGTCTGCGAGACAAGAACTTGTCAAGCAAATCACATGTAAAGTGAGGATCCTAATTTTTTTTTTTTATCCACTAGCAATCTCATTACCTCAGTAGCCAGTATGTTGCAAAAATTCTTGAGAATATCAGCTAAAAATAGACAGCTTTAAGGAGAGATCTGAGAGAGAAACAAGAGGCGGCTTTCCTGATACTTACAGGAAAGGATTTTCTAATCATAATAGAGTGAAGGACAAAACTAGAAGCTTTGAGTTTAAAAAAATCATACTAGATGTAAGAGAAGATGTGGTCCTTTGCAAATCATGATCCACAATTTGACCTAAACCGTATCTTTTAACAAAACAACTGAAGAACACTTCACTCTCCTGATGTTTATAAGCACTTAAAAATAAATAAATAAATTCCATAAATAAACTTCATCTTAAAAGGAGAATCAGACTTTCTCTTCTTAGTTTTATATATGTTGGAAATAAATATATCCAAGAGCCAAAGAGCTACTCCAGAAATGGCAATAAAGACAATAAGGGGGGGGGGAAGCCTCAGCACATTTATTTTGTCCTTGTTTGTTTTAGCTGAATTTAAACATTATTTGTCCTAGAAGTTTCAGAGGTATTTTGTTGTACACTTAATCACCTTAGAAATCATTAAGAGCCAAACCAAGTTAGAATAAGGTACCAGTGAGACATTTTTTCTTTAATCCTTGAAGACTGGCATACATACCAATTTATGAACTCAAAAATGCATTGTGCAAATCATCTGAATACTGGGAACCCTCTCAGGACCTTCCTAGCTAATACTATTTGTTCTCCCTTTGAGAGTCATTAAGAAAACTTCTCATGTTATTAGGACCTGGTCTAGAGCCACCAAAACTAATAGAAGTCTTTCCAGTGATTTCAGATTGGGCCAAAGGTCCTGAGACATCACCACCTCTTGAATTTGATGAACTATGATTCCTCGACACTGGCAGCAAACACTGTCACATCAAGATCACATCAAGCATGAAATACAGCCAGTGTAAGCAGCCAGCCTGTCTTTCGCAGCACAAGAGAAAATCCAGTGGGCTATGTGTTTTTTGCAATTATCAGTTTGCATCCAATGTACAGGGAAAGAGGGAGAGAAGAGTGAGTCTAAGTTATGCCATTCTACTTGGTATTCTCTGGCTTCCTGCCCCCTCCTTCCCCCCCGATTTAAATATTGTATACTTTATATGGCAGTTATTTTTACTCACTCAAAATGTCACATATACAAGGGCTGCTCTGAAAGCAATGCCTCCTATTTTATTATGTTGGCCCATGACATCAGAGGCAGATGTTGGTGGGATGGCAGTAGAGGTTGAACCTTCCTGCCAGTATTCCGTTCCATTTTGCTGCCATGTGACAGATGACAGCAGAGGGGCACTCTGACACGGTGTCTGACATGGAAGTGTATATGAAGCAAAGGGGTGGAACTGAATTCCTCCATGCAGAAAAAATGGCACCCAGCAAACCTTCAGAATGCTTGCTGAAGGTTTATGGAGACCAAACAGTGGATGTGAGCACAGTGAGGCAGCAGTGGTGCGTTTCAGCAGTGGTGACAGCGATGTGAAAGACAAGCCACATTCTGGTTGTCCATGCAGATCTTTATGAGCATGGCATATTCAGGCTCTTGTTCATCACTGGCAAAAATGCATAGCTAATGGTGGTGACTGTGTTGAAAAACAGTCTTTTGTAGCTGAGAATTTGCTCTACTAAATAGTGTTACTATGCTCTTTGTATCTGTTGCAGTTTCCATAGAAATAAACAGGAGGCATTACTTTTGAAGTGGCCTACATGATTTTTTCTACTTTGTAAAGGCTAATGTACAGGTGTTCTAGCTTATGGAGCTGACATCAGAAGCCCACAGTTTGACCCTCTATATGGTGCCATGTAATTGTTAGGGATGTAACTTTTGTTAGATAAAGCACAGCTAGAAAGTTGCTATGAAATAGTAACTGACAAATTGCAGAAGCAAACTTATGCAAAAGTGCTTTCCCAGTAATGTGCTATGACACTCAAAGAGCAAAAGCTTACAACAGTCCTCCAGCCAACAAAGTGTAAACAATCTGGAAGATGCTCTCCATCTCATAGAACTAATTCACTTCAACCCAAAAAGGTTGCAGCACGATTCTACCTTTGGGGATGTTTAGAAGAAAATATTTGACTGCAGAGGATCTCTGGGAATGTCTGGGACCAAGATGACACACTTCAAACCAATACACTTAAGAACCTATTCCTCTAAACCACTGATAGCTGCTGCCCAGGAAAGCAGCAAAAATGGAAGTAGAGACAATCCCTTTTCTGTAACTTTGTAGTGTTCTGTGCAGTAATAATCACTCTTCCACAGAGACAATAAATATCCAAACTTCTTCACACACATCCAATTATAGTGCAGTAATTAATGCGAGCACGCAGTCCAGCCTGACCTAAAACACAATCATAGGAAATGAACTTCAAAACTTGATAGTCTCACTGAATTTATATTAATTTTAATGACCATGAAAATACACGACTACTTACACAAGTTTCTCAAAGTCTAGAATGGGTTTCATCATCTGTTATAGCTATTATAAAACATTAAATAAATAGATGCAAACACTCCTCCTACATATAAGATCTCATCAAAAAGAGCTCCAAAGTCATCACTTCCTTTTCTGGTATTGCCATGGGTCTGCTGTCACAAATTTGGCTTCTCTGGACATATGGGTTTATCATCTTGCAAGAGCAGAAAGACTTGTTTATACAGAAACAGCTTTAAATAATTAAATCCTGCTCAAGAAATATACATGAAATTACATTTTTAAAACCAGCAAAAATACTTAGAGTTACCCTAATTTTGTGAAACAACACTACACTTCCTGCTTTCAGGCTAATGGGTGCTCAGGAGGGCACCTAATGTAAAGAACACATTGGCCTCATTTCTGTATGAAGCAGGTGGTTTCCTCCACCTTCCCTCTGAAACATCTGGTGCCAGCTATGTTCAGAGACAAGTCTGTAGAGTAGATTGATATGAAGTCTAATTCAGTATGGCAAATCCTCTGGAACAAAGTCCATCATAGTGTACAGATATATCATGACTGAAGTCAACAGTGTTCTATAATTTATATCACAATAGATTTGTTCCAGGTTGGTTGGGTATGGGAGTTGACTTTTTGCTGTTGCTTGCTTGTTTTCCTTTTTAAGAAGGACTTTGCTGGATTTTTAACAAATAAATGCTTACAGAATTGTGTCTATTTTTAGCATAGCATCTCTTGGATATCATGATAGATTTTCTTTAAGGCTGCTGAACTCAAACAAGAAAAAGAGTGTTTCATGAGGTGGTCACATTACTCATGTCAAGAACCGCTATATTCAGCGTACAATGGGTACTCTCCAGCTGTATTACCCAACATAAGCAGCACTTAATCAATGAGAATGCTATTGGCCACCTGCAGCCTGCCTGACAGTCAGTTCTTCTACTTCTTTCATAAATGCACACACAACTGAATGTAAATTAGAAGCAATGATTTTTATCTGGAGAAGATCTGAGAACCTGTGACCCATGCACGTAGGGAACCAACAGGGAAAAACAAAAGGAATGTCCTCATCCTCCTGTTTTCTGCCTCTTGGGAAGACAGAGAAGATGTAGACCATTTGGTTTCTCCCCCATTGAGAAGTGATTTATTTTCACTCATCCCTTGCTAGAGAAGGCTGTGTTCTTGTTAGAATTAGCAAATACTTTTTTCTTCCAAGAGAACTACAATCCTATTTCTCACATTTAATTAAAGAAACTCTTTTTCAGAATTTAAGAAAACACATACAGCCATTCCCTCTGCAGAGCTTTGATTATATTTACATCAGGCAATGAAAATACCACGAAAAGGTTCTTATGCAAAGGTAAACCTGAAAAATTATGAGTTTGCATAGCCAAGCTGTTGACATATCTTTCACACCTGATAGTAAGCCTCCATGAACACAGTTGCCAGCTGTAGATATAATCAAGCTACATTCTACTTTTATTTCAAGACCTAAAATGGATTCCTTCATACATCCTGAAGAGAAAACACCAAGCATTCATTACAATCAATACAGTATATTATATTGTGACCTCTCAGTGTAGCAAAATCTTTCACCCAGCAGAAATCATTCTATGCAAAGGGCCCTTGAGCACAAATTAAATGAAAGTAGACTACAATCGAGGAAAATTATAGTCATAACTGACACAGAAATGAAGTCAGCTCTTTCTCTGCCTGATCACAGCAAACAGTACAGATGCACTCTGCTTTCAGAATTGACGCAGGTGCCAAAATTCCTTCTTGCTAAAAGAGCTTTATTAAAATGACTTATCCTTAAGGGATGCGTCATCAGTGTTACACAAAAACGAAGACAGAAGCAAGCCATGAAAATACAATAGGAGCCCAGGAACCAATCTGATCTACAAGCGACACTATAGCATAGATGAGTGTCTAACAAAAGACGTTACACTCCAGGTGTGAGGAAGAATCTATACATTGCCTGTCTACGTGATGTCTGTGGGATTGTACAAAACCTCCAAGAAGGTTGCCAGAACCACACTCCGAAAAGCCCAGGCCATATACTTATTTAGTAAATTGAATGTTTCCCTTTTCCCTTCCAATTGCTTCTTCAGTGTAGATTTTACAGAATATTAATTCTTTCCTCTACAAAGATTATGAAAGCAAGGGATAGATCCCACAAAGTGGTTAATCATCAAAATCCAAGCTAGCTTGACAATTACCAAAAAGCTAAGAACACATAATGGAACCTGCTTGCCAACAGTCACCAATCAAAAAGACAAAATATTACTACTTATGACCATATTTATCAGAGAGAACTCACTAGCTGGTATAATATACTGCAGGCAATAAAAGATCATAGAAAGGGCAGAGAAATTGCTCTTCTGAGCAAAAACACACCTCCAGGCCTTTTGGCCTTTAAACAAAGGATTGGAGACAGCAGAAATTTTGAGCTTCCTAGGAGAAGACCACTGTCAAATTTTAGAATAAATGGGCCTTTCACAAAGGTAGAAATCTGAGTCTCCTAAATAAGTGAATACAAAACCCACAACTCTTTTACAACTCAGACTTTGAATGTAGAAGGAGTGACAGGCCACTGACACTGACTTTATTTCAAAAGGCACCATGAAACAGAAAAATTTTAGCAAGACCTTGTCATAAACTACATAAGGATACTTCCCCTTCAAAAATACACTTCACAAACATATCCACTAAACGAATCCCCTTCATGGCTAATGTCTGATACACATTAAAGATCAATTTACAACACTGACTTCTCAAAGGGAAAAAGGCAAATAAAACCAAAACATGTTGTCTTAATTGAACTGCTAGCAGAAAAAAAATACCCATTTCCATCAATAACAGCATGCTCAGGGGACTGGGACAGATGGATGGCAAGCAAATAGTGAAAAGTCTGAACTGATCATCTCCAACATCACTTTAGGATTTCCTTCTCTCTCCATTCTGAAACTGTTAACATCAGAGAAGTAGGGGAAAATATTAAAGGAAGGAAAACACCTCTCTTCCCACATGAAAAAAGTGCACAAACCTACTATCTTTGAGTTTATTTATGGCCTCAGCTCTTTGAGGCAAAGGAATTTGTGCCTTTTTTTTCCCCCAAAGATTTGGAAAAAATGTAATGGAAAGTCTAATTACTATTTGTCATAGTCCTGTCTGAGTACCTCTCATAGATAATCATCAATCTGCTGTAATTGGACCCAACAGTTGCATCCCACACATTTCCAAGCCAGCTGGATCTGGCAAGATTCCAAGTACTGCCTTTACTCTGGGTCTCTGACACATTTCTGCATACAGAAATCCTGTCTGAAACCCTCTGCAGCAGCTCCTGTAGCCCAACTGCCCAGGGTCTTGGACAAGAAGTTAAACCTTATTTAGCTCTGCTGTTAGGCACGTTCCCCCAGAATTACACCTTGCTGTAGCTGTTCTGGTTCATGGCATTACATTTAAGAAATTCCTTGGTCTTTTTTTCCCCAAACAAATGTACTTTATTTTCAGCTACTGCTTGAGCATTACAGATCTTTGAAAAAACCATAGACACTTGAAAGACATCTCTTTTGGACTGTCTGTAGTTAGTCTGTGCCCCAGCTCTTTCAGTTGTTTTCTTTTTCCAGCATTAGGTTGGACATACCTCCTTTTCTTATGTGGATGTCTCCTTTACGCTATCTGAACACCATTCATTTTCTTCCTCTGTTTTAAATGTTTCCGTATCTGCTCCCTGTCTCCCCTTCTTTATCAGCAGCTGGGCAGGGAACACATGAAAATCTGTTATTCTGCTAGTAGAAACCCTTTTATTCTACCACAGTGGATGTTTGCTAAGACCTTGACTGGCCTCCTCCTGCTTCCCAGATGCATTCAGTGCTACCATAAAACATATATTCTTCTCTACACTGAAGGTTACAATCATAGGGGATGCTTATAAAACAAAGACAAATTCTTGTCCTGACAGGAATGTATACCCCACACTGTCATCCTATTGCTCATATCTTTATGTACTAGAAAATCAGAGGACTGTTGAAGGAGGGCTACCATAGTAGGATCTAAATACGCTGTCTACAGAGACCTGGCAATGTATTATAGTAACCTGGCTAGGCTGCCTCCAATCCTGATCAGGGCTAACTCTGGTATATTTGTGGAATGCTGTCCTGGTGGCTTCTGACCATCAAAATACTGCTCTTCTTTCCTTTTTATAGTAGACATTTATAGGAGCAGAATGTGCTTCAGATGCAATCAAAGAAGCATCTCTATCTACAGACTCACAATTGGAAACAATCATTTTGTGCTAACAGTTCCTTACAAAGGGCACTGTTGCATATAATCATCAGTACAAAAATACAAACATGAAATCAAGGCATAAGGAGCCCCTCTAATGATCCATAAAACAGATAGCTTCACAAGATTTTATGCAGGGTTTTAGGCCAGAGAATGTAGATACTCCTTCTTAGAACAAGAATTCAATACTTATCCTTAGGCTCTTCATTTGTCAATTTCCCACACAAATGGGTCTCTTGATCCCTGTGTAGCTATAATGTGAGTCCAGTCTAATTTTGAAAACATCTTGTAAACTAAAGCTTGTCTCAAGCTGAGCTCTCCAAATCAGGTAGCGAGATCAACTCATCGAACATGCAAGCCCCCAGCTATACAATCAATCACAAAGTCAGAATTTCAGGTTGCATGTATTTTAAGGTGTATTTTAAATAAAGCAATACTGAAACTCTTGGCCTCCTGATCTGTTGGCCCTAATAATAAATAGATCTATGCAGCTAAATCCTGCTGCTACAAAGAGATCCATTTAAATTAACACAATCCCTTTTTCCTCTTCCCATCATTCACCACCTTATGGATCAACTTAAGACATAAACCAAACAACAAGTAGAAAAAAATTAAGATTTTGTGCATCCTATATCAGAGGTGGCCACACATGGGATCTGAGAATAAAATTCCAAAAGTTTGAGCACATCATAAATCAAGAAACCTGTTATATTTTTCTCTCTTTACTAACAAGTTAATTTCTAAGACTATCTTTCAGATATACCTTGAAAATTTTTTGTTCCCTCTAAGTACGATCCTTTTAGCCATGCCACATCATCAGTTTCNCCACTCTCTCACTCCCTCTCCTCAGCATCACAGGGGACAAAACAAGATGAAAAAGTTCATGGGTCATGGTAAGCACAGGGAGATTGCTCACCAATTACCATCATGGTCAAAACAATCTTAAGTTCAGGAAGATTCCTTTATTGTCAATTAAAAATAGAGTGGAGTAGCGAAAAAACAAGCAAACTAAATGAAGACATCTTCCTTCCAGCCTCTTTTTCCCAGGCTTGACTTCAATCCTGACTCTTCTACCTCCCCCCTCCCCCAGGAATGACTTAAAGGGATGGGGAATGGGGGGTTGCAGTCAATCCATAACAGTTCCTCTCTGCTGCTCCTTCCTCCTCATGCTTTTCCCCTCCTCCGCATGGGCCTACTCCCATGGACTGCAGTTCTTTAAGAATTACTTCAGCCTGGGTGCTTTCCATGGGGTTCAGCCCTCCAGGAACAGACTGCACCAGCATGAGCCCCCTATGGATCTCAGTTTCTGCCAGAAAATGTACTACTTCATGAGCTCTCCAGAGGCTGCAGCTTCCATTAGGGCTTATCCCACACTGGCGGGCGGGTCCTCCACAGGCTGCAGCATGGAGGTCTGCTCTGGCACATACTCCATGGGCTGAATGAGGACAACTTGNACTCTCTCACTCCCTCTCCTCAGCATCACAGGGGACAAAACAAGATGAAAAAGTTCATGGGTCATGGTAAGCACAGGGAGATTGCTCACCAATTACCATCATGGTCAAAACAATCTTAAGTTCAGGAAGATTCCTTTATTGTCAATTAAAAATAGAGTGGAGTAGCGAAAAAACAAGCAAACTAAATGAAGACATCTTCCTTCCAGCCTCTTTTTCCCAGGCTTGACTTCAATCCTGACTCTTCTACCTCCCCCCTCCCCCAGGAATGACTTAAAGGGATGGGGAATGGGGGGTTGCAGTCAATCCATAACAGTTCCTCTCTGCTGCTCCTTCCTCCTCATGCTTTTCCCCTCCTCCGCATGGGCCTACTCCCATGGACTGCAGTTCTTTAAGAATTACTTCAGCCTGGGTGCTTTCCATGGGGTTCAGCCCTCCAGGAACAGACTGCACCAGCATGAGCCCCCTATGGATCTCAGTTTCTGCCAGAAAATGTACTACTTCATGAGCTCTCCAGAGGCTGCAGCTTCCATTAGGGCTTATCCCACACTGGCGGGCGGGTCCTCCACAGGCTGCAGCATGGAGGTCTGCTCTGGCACATACTCCATGGGCTGAATGAGGACAACTTGTTTCACCATTGTCTTCTCCATGGGCTGCAGGGAATTCTCTGCTGTGGCACTTGGAGCACCTCCTTCCTCCCTGTCTTCACAGACCTCAGTATATGCAGGGCTGTTTCTCACACTGTTCTCACTCCTCTCTCCTTCTTGCTGCCACGCAATATTTTATCTTCTTAGATGTGCTATCATGGATGTGTCACCAGCATTGCTGATGTGCACAGCTTTGTTGAACACTGTCTCCTTTTTGGAGCTGTCTGGAACTGGCACTCTCCAACATGAGGGCAGCCTGTGATCCCTTCTCAGAGAAGCCACCCCTGCAGGCCCTTCAGTACAAAAACTTGCTATGTACACTCAATACAGCTTCTTTCAGATTGCTCAATATTGGCCCTGTCTCCATTCTTTGCCGCTGACTCTCGTGACATTTGTCATTAATTTGCTGCCTGAAGAAATTATTCTGGAAACCTTCTGAAATAACCCACTTGCTCAGCACATAAAATTAGGCACTTTTACAATAAAGGATGTAGCTTCATCAAACAGCCAGCTTCTAAATAGAATGATTTGAGTCTTGGTTTGATGCCTTTAGGCACTAGGCTGTCATGTAAAGGAATCATTAATAAAGCAAGTATAATTTGTACACCTAGAACAATTTACTGTTCACTTGGAAAAAAAAAATCAAATTATTTGAGCTAAATTTCCAAGAATCTCTGTGAAAAGGGCCAATTAAAAAACATCAATTTCAGCAGAAGACCAAAGAAAGTGAAGCAGAAGAGGCTTTGTTGTTATCCTCTAGACAACAGTTGACCTACAGCTAAAATTATAGCCACTTCCAGCTAATCAGATTGCTACTTTCAGTTTTACTCTTTATCTACGCATACAAAATAAGCTGATGGAATACTGGATTCCTGACTATTGTCACCTTATCCTCAAACTTCAGAAAGAGCAAGGGAGCATTATTTTCATATGCAATTACAAAAGCAATGTCCAGGAATAGACATTCACCTTAGAACAGGAAAAAAGTCAAGCTATCTTCTCCATACTAGAATCAATACTTCAATTGAGAACATTTGTTAAATGACTGCTAGAGGGTACTTTGCAATTTGCTAGAGTGGAATACAAGTTTATTAAACAGTTTTCTTATATTATCTGTAATGTTAGCAGGAAACCATGTAAGTGCACTGTATATTAATAATATGTTGTACTTTGATCTGGGGGGTTGGGTAGAGGAGGTGTCAGAAGGAAACAGAAATTACATATAGTTAAGTATTAATACATTGTCATCTCAGGAAGCTGTTGGTAGGATCCCACTAATATGTCAACGTTTTGACTTGGAATGAGTTTCAGTCTTATCTCTCTCCCAAAGCACTGGGTTGTTTCTGGGGAATAGGAAGATCAGGCCTATAAAATTCTCTCCAGGCTGAACAGCATAAACAGCAGCTGCAGGGCGTATGAGTGGCTTTTTGGCAGAAAAGCATCCTGTCATGCATTAGATCCACGCTCATTAGTATTAGTGAGAATTGCTGCAGTCAGAATTAACTACTATGCGCAAGACACAAGGCTAATTTAGCCCCAAATAATGAGAAGGCATATGTATTTTAACATTAGAGGTAATGGTGGCATCAGCTCAGCTGCACTCGCAGTTCTTTCAAGCTGGTTGCAAAATTAACCCAGTGCAGAATGCCCTCTTATTAGTTTATCTGAAGACTTTCAAAATTTTAAGTAAAAAATGAAATACAGTCTTGTAACGGAACAAAAATAAAAACTTCATGTGAAAGCACATGCCCTAATTGGACCCACTTCTCCACAGTAGAGAGCACATGCTGAACAACAGTTGAAGATACTAAGAATTAAGACACCTCATCATTCAGATAGCACTGAACAGAATCAGGCTTTTCACAAGGCAATAGCATGACCCTACATAAAAGGTCATAGCAGCATTTCTCATCAGTACATCTCAAAGCACCACCTCAAAGAGCCTGGTATCATAATGCCCATTTTACAGATGAGGAAATTGAGGTAAAAAGTTGTGAAGTACCATCATCAAGACTTGGCAAGCTGCTACTAGAACTGAAAATAGAAACCAGTTCTCTTAAATCCTTATCTAGTCTATACACAAGCTTCCCAGGAGAAAAGGGAGACAGTTGTTCTTGGACAATGATAGAGAACTGACTTTACAGCAGTGCAGCCAGCAAGGGAGACAGACACTCAAAGTCTACAGGAAGAAAAAAATCCTCATATTTCTACCCTTTTTATAGCCAACAAAATCACCAAATCAATAAACAGCCTGGAGTGTTAAGATTACATTCTTGGCTTGGTTTCAGATGGCATCCCAGACAAACAAATCCAACTGTCTTCACAGGATTGCCATGAACCAAGTGGGATTCCCCTCAGGCAGAAGAGTTGCATGCACAGGATAAGTTATAGGATCAAGGTAAAATAGCATGCTGAATTATTAATTTTAAGATGTTTAAAACTGCAACATCTCTTTAAATGTAAACAATTTCCTGCACACAGCCTTGACAGTACTCTCACTATATGCTAATAGATGGTTCTGTAATATATAGAAGCTTAAAAATGAATCATTTATATACCTTAAGACGTCATGACAGTAACTGTGTCTTGCAGCTTAGGAACGCAGAGAACAATTCTCATATCTCCTTGGCATTGAACAACACTTGATAATATATTATGATTCAGTTTCTTTTGAACCAAAATTTGTGGTAGTTCTAAAAATTTCAAATGTTAATTGTATAATTGGCCTTTATGAGGACAGAAGAAAGTCTCATCAGATTCACCATATTTTTATACATGCAGAGCAATCACTCCCTTGTGTTTCATAACAATGACAAATGTGAGGTATTTTTTCTTCTGAGCTAAAATATATCACTCCCCTCATTAGAAATGTAAATATTTGGGCTGAAGAGAACTGTAAGCAAGCAATGTTTTGAGAAGGTCACAATTCTCATTACTTACTTGTCTAGCGTGCACATCACAATCTCTTTCCACCAGAGGTTCTGGTAACACTGAGGTAACACTTATTTTGTTCTAAGGCACATTGAAATCCTTTAATTAAAGGTACCATGCATTTTCAAATAACATTGTATCCAAAATCACTGTTATTGGCTACTGTAATAATAGATATTAATGCAGACTGCGGGCCTATCAACGGAAACAAACTTGAATTTCAGAAGAGTCTTAATGCGAAATTCTGGTGTTGAGACAGGGGCAGGCAACTCAATCATTAAAAATCCAGTGTTGTCTCATTTTTTCTTTGCAACTAAACCTTGGAACCACACTGTGGGGTATATCTCAATTCTGACACACACAAAAAAGAACAAACGAACAAAGAAGTCAACAACTGTTTATCACCGCTATTCATACTTCTCCATGCTCATCACAGCCACTTAGTAGGGAAACCATGGGATGCCTGCATACTTGTGGCATTCAAGCTGGAAATAATAGCAGGGCAAAATAAGAGGTCTTACATGAGTTTTATACTCATAAATACCAAGGGAAACAAAACCAGAGCCACACTGTTTGCTTAGGTACAAAAAGATGTGCCTAGAGATACATTTTTAGCAATAAGTTATTAACATTGCCCGTGTGCAAAAGCAGACAGGCATTTCAAGTAAGCTGTGCAATTTAGTGGCAAGGTTGGTTTTAATCTAACAATTATTAATTACCTCATTTTATTAGTAGTAGTTGCCTTGCATACAAGGCTATAGCATAATTATAAACTAGAAGATGTCATTTCCTCTCTTCTTATATCTACAGGATCTAATATTGTCTACTATTGGGTATTAAATAGTGGTGATTCAAGTGTTATTATTGCTAGTTATTACAATACCAGAATTAAACTACGTCTTATTTCATTTGCATGTCTAGATGTTTACAACTGGCAAAGTGCAAGTGTAATAGTAACTAGCAATTTAGCTACATCAGTGCAAACACCTAGAGGCATGGGCACACACATCGCGATGTAAAAACAAGGTATGTATTTAGAGACACAACAGACTGATAGAAGGATTAAAACAGGGTAGCTTAATTTGGGTGTGAGCACGTTAGCAGAAGAAAGCAGATTCTATTTTTAACTTGAGCTAATATTTGACAGGGATTTACTCAGGTACACGAAATAAGTTGTATGGGAACTCTCAGAAATTGCCGCAAAAATTACTGTAGGGTAACAGGCTACCATGTATCAGTTGATCCAGTGAGACAACCAAAGCTAGCTTAGTCATCTTCCCATGAGACCCAAACTAATCCATTTAATTTCTCATCTGTCTTGGACAGATGCACAGTCACTGTAGATCAGCTAAAATGCAATGTCTTGTCAAGCCACTGTGTTGGATGAGGAATGTGAGAATAGAGTACAATTGGTCCAACTTCTACACTAGCAAAAACTACTAAATGACCAAACTGAAATGGAATAAATTGTACTTTTTTTCCAGTTGCTGCATTTTTCAGGGGTATGTTGGTCTGAACTGAACTGGTACAGGTGCCGATTTTCTTTATGTAGATGGAAACTAAGCATGCATTTAAAACAACTGAATGTAACTCAGTTCAACCCATTATATTTACACTAGGCTCATTTTAATTTGGCTTAAGTTGATCAGAAATTGTTATAATTGAACTAATGTATTCTTAAAACACAATTCTGAATGAGAACACAACAGCTATGCTGTCCTTTTCACCTGTAAGAGTATACTGTCATAAATGCTTTCTAGCCTTCCTGTTAGACAGGTCAAAATAAATCCTGGCAGAAGGCAGTAGAAGGTCCAATTAAGACTTCAATTTCTTGCTAAGAAGTTTTTAATTGCTGTAGTCTTTGTACTTGAGAAAGGTGGAAATATTTGTGTGGGCAAGGTAATTATAAATATATGATTTACTGGTGATGGAAATTTAATCATGCTGGGGAAATTCTGCCAGGTAACCCAGAAATAGTTAATTATGTTTGTTAGAAATGAAATATTTCTACAGCTTTAGCAATCCAAATTAAAATATAAAACCTTTTGCTCCTTGGACTCAAGGACTACAGCTAATTAGACTGAATCATAGTACTCCCTTAAAACCAATACATATTAAAAGAAGTGTATTTCAAAGACCCGGAAAAAAAAAATAAAGAAAATGTAATGAAATTAGTAAATTCTTCATGATTCTGCAAATCAGCATGAAAGAGTTTACTGTCATCATCTTTTAATGCCAAACTGTATAAAAGAGAATTTTTCTACGTGTTTTGAAGCACAAACATTTCAAAAGACATTTAGTGAGTATATTACTTTGGTTGGAATTGCCAAAATAGACAAAAAATATTACTGTCCAAGATGTCCAATCTTATTTCTAAATAAAAGCAGTAGCTTGAATTTCACCCATTACAGGAATCCCAGTGGTTTGGGAATCACTCATACTGAAACAGAGCAAAACATCTCAGCCCACATAGGAGCAAACAAGGCCCTGATCCAGGACAGTGTTCCCTGCTGAGACTACTTGAGATCAATTAGACTCAAGATTGACATGAGACATGGCTTATTCACAGCAGTTTGCAGGACTGAGGCCAAAAATATAAAAGAAAACGTTAAGAGAAATTCCTCTTACTGCACCACAAAAATCTTTCTGTATTTTTTCCAATCTTCCGTTTTAGTTGTGTCTTCCATTAAATTTTAATGTTATATCTTACTATAAGATTAGGATAGACAAGAGTTTTTTTTTTTTATTCTTAGCACTTTTTTTTTTGTCTGTAAGAGATATTATCAATTTTTAAATATACAAAATAAATAATTTCACATACATCACTAATACTCATTGATGATATCATAGGTGGCCAAATTATTTTCTAAAAGGCTGAAAAATTTCAGGGTCTGGCAGGGATCGCCAGAAGTCAAACCGTAAATTTCTTTCCCAGAGGCAAACACCCAGATACCTCTTATTTTCATTAAAAAGTTTCTCAGTTCATCCTTATGGGTATCAGTGGTGTAAACTGGTGGTTATGGAGACAAGCCATTCTGAGCTGTGCTAGAACAGGTTCTAAAATGAAGCAACACTGTTAGTGCTCTGCTAAAGGCAATTAAAGGCTGCTATTGCTGACATACAGTGTTGGTTATTCTCAGCAATTCACACTAAACTTGGAAAATACGGAGGAAAAAAAGAGAAATGTCCCACTGTACTTAAATCTACACAACATTTCTACAGTTTGAATATATTACCTTAATAAAAATTAAATTATTCAAAAAAAAAAAAAAAGCAACTTGATTCACCACAGAGCTTGTATGCTCCTCCTATTTTCACTGCTTTAAGTGAAATGCAAAAGGCAGACAATTAACCCAGCAGGAAATAGCACTGAGATACTTTAAGGTTTTATAGAATTTAAAATCAAAGGAGACCACAATATCATCCCATCCACTTCAGGTGCATCCTAATCTGTTATATTTCATCTAGTCATCAGTCACTTCACTGAGCCACCCCTATCTTGTGTTTGCTTGTGAATGCCTGCCCACCAAATAATGAATCAACTATTCCTCCAGAGTTTTTATTTCAGTCATTACCAGTTAAATGGCCACCTCTGTGGCCTCTGCTACAGCTGTGAATGAACCATAGGCAAAAAAAGGGCACAAATTTGTGTGGCACTTTCCATCAGGGTACTTCACACATGTTGCAACTCCTTATACTTGCATGTGCAGACAAGACTGATGTGAGGATACTCAACTCCTCCACAGTTCATGGCCCTTGAGGACTCTGACAGCAGGAGTGGCAGGTATGCCATGGTGTGGTGACAAATCTGAAAAGACAGCTTTTGTCCCTCAGGTACTTGCTGGTGCAGATACCATTTTGAGTGACTGAATCTCTTTCCAGAATGGTAGGAGAGAGATGTTCCAGGACCATCAGTCCAAAAATGACTGGAGGATTGATACAACTCTAGCATCTGATCAGGCAGGCATAGCTACAGAACAGTGTTTTACAGAAATCAGACAGCTCCTTCACTTTGTGCCTGTGCAGAATTTTGAAACTAGGATTTTTGTGAAGCCATTTTGATCTGTACTACAGCTCTAGCACAAAAGAGACCAGCACTTGGCTTTAGGCAAACATAGACCGTTCTTCACTGTCTCCTCTTCCTCTGTTATTTGGCCATTAACTTTGAAACCACACTTCCTTTGAATTGAGCTTTCCTGCATCACTGACACAGCTAAGGAACCTGAATTAGGGTGTCTATTAACATACTTGAAGTCCTTTGAAGATAGCTGCTATCCCTTCTCCTCAATCTGTTTAGCAATTGATGTAATCACGACAAGCATGACAACACAGGTAGGCCCATGCAGAGGAGTATGTTCACCAACAGTAGGTCAAAATAGATCGATAAAATCGCAGCTGTCAAAAACAAAGTCATAAAAAGGATTTCTGAAGAAGCTGAATTTAATGAAGAGATGCAGACACTCCATCTTTATGTTGTTGAATAAGAGCATGAGGAGACACAACAGGGGTGTATTTGCTAAGCCTGAAAGAAGTGGATGTCTCACAGGGTCCAAGGGGTAGAGGAGCCGTAATGCTGAAATAGAGAAAAGGGAAAGCACAGATGTGTGGATCCAGAACACTATGAGATTCCTTCAGCCAAGTGCAGTTTAGCTGTACAATGCCACAGAGGAAAAAGATATGGTGAATACTGTTATTAAGCCTTTAAGCAGTGGCACAATAGAAACAATAACAGCCCACTTTATAGTCTTCTCTTTCTAGTTTTCATCACACAATATTTCAACTGCACTGCCAAGAAACTCAACGAGGGGACCTCTTTTCCCTTTTTCCCCTGCAGTCAGTCATTCCTGTCTTCTTTTTCAGGTGCCTCTGAATTCTAAAGCTCAAGGAAGAGCTTAGTCTGTGAGTGGGAAGGAGCATAACGGAAAGGGGAGTAGAGAAGAAAAAGAAGCAGGTGAATGTCAAACTAAACAAGCAAAGGAATCTATAAGGACCAATATCAAAGCAACAAGAGTCACAGTGGCTCAGAACCTGCAGCTAATATGATTTACTTTCATGCCTTAGGACGTTCAGTTCCACATAATCCACTGTCAAAGTCAATTATAAATATTACAGTATCTGCTACTGGAACTGATCCAATACATTCAGAAGAAAACATCAAATGCTGCCTGTAAGGTATACAAGCACTTAATGACATGGATTTATAGCAAGATGCAATCAAAATGAACAAGCTGTACAAAAGAGCAAACCAAAGCTAGGTCGCTAGTGTCTCTCTGTTTTTAGTACATGCACTTGATTTCTCAAGAGATTATTTTAAACTAACTATCCTCTAACATAACAGCACTGGGAAACAAATGACAAAAGACTTATGTTTCAACTTAGGGAAGTAACTTTATGGGCCTAAGTCTACACTAATATACCAATACAGGCATGATTATTAGATTTTTAAAATACTCAGATTCTGGAAACTTCTGCTGAAATCAACAATACCATCTCTCTATCATCACATGACTACCACTACTGAGAGGATGATCCACACTTCACTGTGCGGAAGTACTGCTATTTGAAGAAGGAAACCATGCTGATATGCATAGGGAAATGCTTTGAAGAGTCTGCAGTCGGAGCGCAGTCTCTTTTTGTCAAGGATATACAGGCATAACTGTTCCACTAGAGCTGGAGTTGCTTCCTGGATTTTTCCCCCGTTTTTAAAGCAGATGGATGAGTAATGCTTTTCACTGCAACTATTTAGCTAAGAAACACCAAGCTGTTCTTGCAGGAGAGGAACTCAGCCACATTTTGTGTCGTTATCCCTCTTGACTCACGTACAATTGCAACATGCTTCAACACACAACCTCTAACACTTTGGAAATTCCAACTGGCACAGAGCAGAGCAACACACATCCTCAGAAACACAGCCTGTTGTGAGCACATTAAGTCTACTCCCCGCACAAAAGGGGTTTCTTAACAACCAACATATGAATCTCTAGTTCTACCACACGACAGTGTCTAGAAGATCAACAAAACTTCCAAAATAAACATTATGTTTAACATAATCCCATGGTTCAAGCCTGCTCAACAGAAGCATTCCAAAACACACCACTTAAATACGAGTTGTGCATCTCTCACCTTCTTCTAGCATTATTGCAAAACAGTAGGAATAGTACACTTTTTCACCTTAAATTCAATTTCTTACACTCTTCCACTTAAGAAAACATACAGTGGGTCTCACAGACAGGCAGCCAATAACCTGCTATATGACCAGGTATTATAAAGGGCATAGTAAAAGATGAAATGTGTGGGGAAATGGCTAGTACATCATTTACTGCTCCCTCAACTAGCGTATGTATTCAACAGAGATAAGCAAAATTGCTAGAAGGTGCTTACAAGTACTTTGGTTGCACCTGAAAAGCTGGTTGGCCCTAACCAAGTAGGGCTTCTAAAAAGAAGGGTAACCAACAAGGAGAAAAGTCTTCTGTCGAAAAAAGAAAGATTAAAAGAACCCAAGTGTTCCCAGTACCCCAGTTTGTCTTAGCTGTGGGCCCTGGAGCCCTTTCACCTGAGAAGGCATCATAAATTGCTGTAACCTTGGCACAAGAAATTGTCTCTTCTCATGCTTCACATCATTTCTTGCTCCCTTCAGTTCCTTCCTTGAGCTGCTGCTTATTCTTCTTTCTAAACTCCTGATCTGGTGCTTCTCTCTCACCCTCCTCTGATCTCTCAGCTTGCTGATCTGAGCTTTGCCTGGCTGGCCCTTATCTAAGCTTGAGGCAGCCCTGCCCCAGGTCCACCCCTTCCAGTAGCCAAGGAGCCCAGATGTAAACAATTTGCCTATGCTCCCCTGCCCAGCCACACCCCTTCATCAGGTGCTCAATCATCAGTTCAAGCCGTGACCTAACACTTCCCCTACAATCTTTATATGAATTCTTTTCTAATATATATGCATTAATTACAGAGGAGAATCACTGAATCTTAATGTAAAATGAGAAAATAGGAGAATGGATCAGATTTTCATTTCTAATTCCCAATAGCTCATCAAGCCAGGTCTGGACGACCATGATGCAAGGGTACCTCACGGGAAACAAGGTGGTTTATAAGACACATTTCACTAGCAGACATACCACTATGGCACAGGCATGCTCAGGAGAAACAGAGCTTACAAGAGCAGAAAGAGTCCAGTAAAGTGATATGCTGTGCATATCCTTCATGGAGAAAAATTGTGCTTCTACTGTTCCTCCTGAGAATAGGGGAAAGATTTGTTTCCAGGCCTGCTCATTTGACTTCTCGAGTATGTTAACAACTTACTCATGTATCTCTCACTCTTTATAGGAAAGATTCCAGCGAAAACAGTGGTTAGCACAGAAGACTCGTTTTAGTCCACATTTTTAGCACACTAAAAAATCTTTCTACAATACATAATTTCATTTGCTACAATGAATCATTATAAAGTCAGCTGAAGTGCAAGATAACATATCTCAAGAACCTTCAAAGAAAAAATATAACGGTACCTACCTAATTATACATCAAAGAATATTTTAGGAATAAATTCTGTTATCTGCAATGTTAGAAATTTTTAGTGCTCTACTTTAGTAATAATATAAGAACAGTACTACTTGAATTATCCACAGATTTCTGCATAACTTTGCTCAGATATCAGAGGTGTCCAAACGTCCTTTTACATGTCCAGTCTATTCCTGTCATTAGAGATTCTCATTCCATATTTCCTGTAAAAATGTTCAATTCTTAATGTAGAAGTGCTTCAACTGTGGTCTTTTTTAATAACTTTAGTCTTGTCACTGTTCAGCATAATATTTTATAAAGCTCCTTTTTGAGCTAAAGGGCATGAAATTCCAATAATACCAGTAATGTATATTGCATTTGTATTTCAGTTTTCAATTATTTTCACATTTCTATTATCATTTTCTTCACATAAAAAATGTTTATATGGGGGCAGTCCCATTTTATATACAAGAATACATCTAATTCTGACATCCATCTGGTGTGCTGTCTGGAAACATTTTTTATTATACATATTTTTCTGAGAATATTTAGAGGCAAACTCACATTGTGGCATTTGAAGATATAACAGCATTTTCTCATGTACATTAATGAAAATCTTAAAATTCATCTATACTATGCTGAAAATTTGCCCTATAACATACATATGCTTTTTTTTTAAGATATTTTGAACCTCCATGTTATTTTGCATCTAAAACACATAATCACAGAATTACAGAATGGTTGAGGTTGGAAGGGACCTCTGGAGATTGCCTTGTCTGCTGACAGTGCTGACTAATTAGCTAAGGGACATTCGGGTATGTACTGATCGAAACAAAAAGGGAGACGCAGAACAGCCAGCTGTGCCTGGCCTCCGTTTCAAAAATATAACTGAGAACTCTTCCAAGTCACATGCCTGCTTCCTCGATTGCATTCCATTCGGAAGCACTATCTATCCAGAAAATAAATCATCTTGTGCCTTACACTGGCAAAAAAAAGAAGTTACAAATCTGCCAATACGCTGCCTCAGTAATAGAATGCATATAACATGCAGTACGAAACAAATGAAAAGGCAAAGTTCTGAAGATGTTTTGTCATTTTCTCATCTGCTTTTATTACCTGCTAACAGATGAGAGTAGGGTTGTGTGGAAAGACCAAATAATTAGAAGAAATGCAAAACCAAATCAACTAGATAAAATTAAATGCTAGTACAAAAGTGTCATGGGTGACAAAGTGGGAGGAAAAAGGCACATGATTATGTGCACTCATTTTTTCCAGTGCAGGACAGAATCCATTCTACAGCATTACATACCAAGGTGAGAAATAATCAGATTCTATCTCACATCTATTTCCTCTAAAGATGTAGTAATGTATACATAGGACAATATCGTAATGCATTCAGCCAAATTCTAAACTGACTTCTGTAAAGGAGAAATATAAGAGAGTATTATTCACTGAAATGATAGTGATATTGCAATAGAGACACAAGAGAAATCAAATATTAATCAAAGGTGAAACATTTCCTTGATATGGCATTAGTCACTGATTGTATCTTTAAAACAGGCAATAAAGGATGAGGCATACCTAATGGTGGTTGATGTCCTGTTTGTTACCATTATACTGAATTGAAGAGTACATTTAACAATCAGGGGATTTTTATTTCATTTGAATGTGACTCCTAAATCTAACATGTCCCTTGTATGAGTCCATTCTGTTTCCAAAGAAGCACTGCTTGTTCAAATACCATTTCTTCTTTACATTTACAGTTCTGTTATTTCCAAATTCTCACATATTTCTAAGAAACAGGAAGAATACCAGCTCCATGTAATTGTACCACTTTCCCCACTTATGAGACCTAAACATAGGAAGAAAGACAAGGGATGCTTGGGACAAGCTAAACATTGATGATCCCAGGTCAATTCAGGTCCTATAATATGAATGTGTTATACCTATCATTAACAATGAACACACAGTTCTTTCTAGACCTATGTACCAAGTTTCCTGGTTGCTCTTTTGCATTGCAACAGGGCCAGGTAATATTGGAGTAGTTCAACAGAAAATATTTTTACTTGTTTTCTGCAAAAGCTATGACAAAACTCATGCACCAAAGCCAAAAGGATCTGGATTTTCAGAACTTTTTCAAATTATTATTTCCACTAGTACGTAACCTTTTTGTCAGTTTTTCATCTAAGTAATAAACTTAGAAGATTATGGACAGAAATTGTTCTAAGGAGTTCTGATTCCAGTGAAATATCTTGTTTTGTCCTTTGACCTGAGCAAAATAGATCAATTCTTGGGGCTTATACAGAGTAGAACACACCACATACAATCCTTTGCTATCATTTTAGCCATTAATCTAACCAAAAAGACAGATTCCAAAGTGCACTGATCCAATTGTACAGATCCCCACAGACTCAGAAGGAATAGTTTGACAGCCAAGTAATAACAAATTAGGAAACAGCTATAAAGACCATCAATGTAAAAATTTACAACTGGAGAGGTTTCTTTAAGGCTTTATCTGGAGCTGTGTTTGTTTTTTTTTAATTTGCGCTTTTAAGAATTGGAAAAAGTTCATCCTAAAATTACGAACACCTATTCAAGGTGCATTTTTAAAAGTCCAGTACATGAAAGGATTTCCTTAGCATGTCCTAAGCTGTACAGATTCTCATCCATCCTGTATTTTCTTAGTTCTCTTCTTTATTCCTCAGCAGGCCTGTCAAGGCCTATCATAACAAGGCACCTCCACCAAAAAAAATTTATCGTGTACATTCAGAAGACAAGCAGGGGTAGCTTTTCTCACTATTTGCAAACATAATTGCAATGTATTTTAAAAAAAAAATCATCTTGGGAGCCTCTCTCATCTTTTGAGTAAAACCTTAAAAGGTTATCTAATTGTATTCCTTTTTATTAGCAATTAGTAAGAATATTCTAATTTAATTACGAATGATGAAAGATAATCTGCATTATTTGGGACTCAAAACCTACAGAATATGAGAAATTTGAAAGTAGGAAGCAACTTCCCTGTCAGACAAGGAGCTAAAAGAAGTAAACTTTAGAAACATGAACAAATCAGGTGTTCTACCTAAGGTCTCATTGAATTGGATCTACTTTCTGTCACCCCACAGCAAGAACATTGTGCATGTTACAAGTTCACTAATTTATTCACATGGTATTCAGAAGCTGGAATTCTGAAAAAGATGCATGCAAGGACAAGTATCCCCCAAATAGCCAACATCCTGCCAGTGAAGGTAACACACCATTTACTACAGCTCATAATTCTATGGATTTGGTAAACTAATGCATGCCTGTGACTCATCTCAGATAAGTGACGTGAACAACAGCACAATTGAAGGGCTGTGTCTTTGCCTCTGTCTCTGCACCTGCAAAACTTTCACCCAACAGACCGTTAATGAAAACGAGTGTATTTCTGCAGAAAGTTTTAGTTTTAGAAAGTGAACTTTTTTTTATGTGAGAATTTTTCATCAGAAAATTTATGATCTGAATTCTTGAGCATCCTCGTGGCAATGAATATATTTTTCTGATACAATTTTTCATTATTTTCCTTCCACATATAGATTATAATAGGTTATTAATAAAACAATCACCCAAGACAGATAGACAGACAAGGTACTTGAAGAAATATTGAAGCTGCCTATCACAGTGCATAAAGAGAACTTAAAAGCCAACTAAGAAATCTATATTCAGAAGCAATCAGTTATTCACAGCATATATTATCCATAGTCTGTAAGAGTTGGCAGTATGAGAGAGTTGAAAGCAATAGTACTTAATTGAGTCATCCATGATGCCCAAACACAATTCTCAGTTTTCCGAGTAGGCTGCACAGAGAAACAGGTCTGGCAGTACTGGACAGTACACACTGGGTCAGCCATAACTTTATCCTTGTTAGAGGACCACAGCATGCCTCCAAACACTTTTTTTGGCAACTCATTGGAATGGCTACGTATGCAATATCAATAAAAGAGTCCAGAGACTGCTGGCTCTGATGCTGTGGTAGATACACACCACACAGCATTTGACCCTGAGTTCCTCTGGGCCCCACGAAGTGCCCCTCTGACCACAAGACATAATTATTTTTTACTGTGTGTTCTTTTCAGTTCAAACTGCCTGAAATAGTAAGAGGGCTGCTGTTAGAGCTCTTCCAGCTTTGGTTTTTCTCAGTTTGCAAAATTTTTATTCTATAAATAGGACTTAAGCATTCCTTTCATAATGATATGTCACACTGAAACAGCAGGCAAAAAACGAGTATGTATTGCTGCATACTAGTGCTGTGGCTGGTAGCTGTACTGTAATTAAAGATTGTTAATGGTTCTATTTAAAGTGTCTAATTCACAGGTTTTATCATTTAGCCTTAAAAGATAATAGCTTCATTTTACTTCATTTATTTGAGTGAGTAATCCTTACTTGTGAAAGGAGTCCTGTTAATGAGTCACATCAAAAAAGATGCCAGGCCTTAAATTGCAAATAACATTTACAGTGTAAACTTAAGCTGAAAGCCACGTTTCGTTCTTTCCCTCCTTTACCTGTAAATGAAAAAGAACTACTTATTCTGAAGCAAAATGGAAACCTGCAGCCTAGCTCCCAGTAAACACTGGATTTGTTTTCTGAATGAAATAGGAAATTTAGCAAACGAGCAGTCATTCAGAAGTGTGACTTTTTGGGGGGAAGGTCTTTGACATGTTGTTCAGGTGTTCGTCTTTGTTCATGACAAGTGATCAGTGCTCTTCTAAATTAATAAAACAAAGGATTTTACTGCAAATCTTACATGAGATGATGAGCATAAACTGGCCAAAATATATATGCTTCCATGGTGAAACTCTGACCTCACTTCAAAGCCAGTATTAGTTGATTAGATCCAAAAGAAGTGTTTGTTTCTGGATAATGGCTACAGATTATGATTTTTAGTCAAATACAAAGATTTTACAAATTTTATGAACATCTTTTTGATCATGTAAGGCCTGTTTTTTCACAGCTATCAGTTCAACACAGTACTGAAGAAATTCACAGTCCATTTGGTGGAGTTCTTATTTGCATTTTTATGCAGTGCTTATATTGCAGGATTTCCCAAATCCACAGGGTACCCCTTGCACTTAACACTCCCTGCTCTGTAGCACTACATTTTTTCCTGCAATGTTGTCCTTTTAGGCACATACACAGAGCTGATCGTACTGCCAACGTCAAATGTGCCAATGCATCAACAGAAATCTTATATCACTTAAGCGTGGAAGTGCTAAATCATAGTAAAAATTGATGTTTCTTTGAGGGACATGAATTCCAGGCTACTGAGGCCAAAAAACCAATCCAGCTTGTTTTGAAAAGATGAACAAGGGAAGTGAATGTGTGTCACAGAAGCTAGGAAGTCTGTGCACTGAAACTGATAACACGAGCGTGCATCATTCAAGGTCCTAAGAGTGCTAGAGAGCTAATTCAAATGAATGCTGAGGCAAAGAAGACCAAGACAATGATGAATCTGGTGTTTTGCCATACTTTGAGTTGCTTATTTTAATGGGGATATTGAATTCATAGAACTAGATTAGGATTTGTAAAAGCAGAACTTGTATCCTGATAAGCTAAACTCCTGCCGTGATAAGCCAGTCCCACAGCTCAGTCCTTCTAGCCATGCAGGAAGCTGCTGTTATCAGCACATCAATTTCAGACCACAGAGTACTTTCAAGACAGAAATTAAACACTAAAAAAGCACAACAAACTACAGATAACACCTACTGCTACACAGGTTTAATATTATACTCAGTGCTAG
The DNA here is from genome assembly GCA_013396635.1 of Penelope pileata. NCBI lineage: Eukaryota > Metazoa > Chordata > Aves > Galliformes > Cracidae > Penelope > Penelope pileata. The sequence continues at coordinate 8,380 of WBMW01005147.1, read as the reverse complement.
AATATGACTGAAAATGACACGGAGGAAAGTTTGACTCAGCTCACAGGAAGGGGCCAGTAGCAAGAACGTAAGTGCTTAGGAGTGTCAGCAACTAAAAACCTAGCTCAGGAGAGCAGCCACTGAAAGAAAAGCTAGGTTAGGCATGTCTTAGAAAAGCTTACCTAGCATTTAAATTCCAGTGATAAGTGATAAAAAGGGGATCAGGAGGCCTCAGGCTGAGCCTTACAGGAATCAAGGAATTTATTCTATTTATATGCGTATATACACATATATGCAGCAAGCACATAAAAGGCTTTGAGAAAAAAGACGAAGTTGTGTTGGCTAGGATACATGGTAAAGATTCTTGGGGCAAGGATTTTCTTCGAGGACTTCAGTTACAGAAAGACTGGCCGAAATGCTCTCAGAGATACCAGAATATGAGAGAATGCTCAGAGAGACAGATCCTTTGAAACAGCCTTGGAAGTCTCAAAGGTCATCTGTTTCCCTGGTTTGTGTCAAAGAGTGAAAAACAAGATGAGTAAGTCCAAAATTGAATGAATACTTCATCAGGCTGAAAAAAAAAAGGGGGGGGNNNAAAAAAAAAAAAGGGGGGGGGGGGGGGAGGGGAGGGATAATGATTTTGACCTCAGAGCAAAGAAAAGATTAATATTGGGAATGCAATTGTGAGGTGGTAATGGCCACAGGGAAGGCAGAAATAAAACTCAGAGATCTTCACAGACTATAGGGTATCTGCCAATTTCCAACCTGGTATTCTGAAAGAGCTAGTATACGTGCTCACAAGAAAATACTTTTAGTAAATGTATCAAGTTGTCATATAAACAGGTAGCAGTGATTATTGAGCCTGTGCTTATAAAGCAGCGGGGAAAAAGAGTGGTCCAGACAGTTATTTGGACCTCAGCTGAACACGCGGCTTTTGAACAGATGATGCTGGTAGATGGGAATAAAAGCAAAATACAAAATGGATTCAAAGATAGATATGGCCAGACTAAACTCAACAACTTTAAAAGAAAATTTTTAAAAGAAAATCCTTAGGTATCCTCTATGTTGCCTTCAGTAAAATAGGTGATACAATGCTATGCAGGAAATTAATAAATAATGCTAGAGAAGAAGGAGGTGAAAGAGGAACTGTTAGATAGATATGG
>WBMW01005146.1:0-14934 GCA_013396635.1 Penelope pileata | reverse complement strand
TAGGTCAAACCGGGACATCTTTTTTAAAATAGATGTTATGGGAACTTTTCCAGACAGCCATGATATCTCAAATATGATGGAAAGGGATGTGGACGTCATGCTGGATAGTGTCAATTGTTTTGCACAAGACTGGAGTGTGGTGTTGTAAATGTTCGGTGGACAAGGAGATCTCTCTCAATAGAACTGTTAAAACTGTAGTCACAGACAACACTTATTTCAAAATAATTTAAAAACAAATAATTGGAGCTATAATTCTTGGATAAATTATATGGTGATGTGTTGACATTTTGTTCTTAGGCTCTGCTGTTCCTTTCCACAGATCTGATGTTTTCTTACAACAGCTGGTGAGGTTGCAATATGATAAAAAAGTGTAATCTGTTGCAGAAATAAATGAGAGCTTTAACTTTCTGGAAATGTTTGAAGATGCAGTGATATTAATACTACAGTGTTCTGGCTGTGGAATATAAAGGAGATGGGAAACTGCAAACACTATGTGAAATTTTGAGGCCATTATAATGCTTCCAGGTTCAGTTCTATCCCTTGTTGAAGAGAGTTCAAATGCGCATCCATCATCCTGCCTTAGGTACGAGAATAAAGGCTGCTCTACATGTTCTTGTAGTTTGTTCAAAGGCCACTAGACAAAATGCCTAAAATACACTTAGGAGCAAGGATTATTTTGCTCTGCTAAGTGTGATGATTATCTGGCTAACAGATCAGGTTGCTGCTTGTTTTCTCTTTCAGAGCAAATGAATCCTTAGACCATTTTCTGTGCAGTAGAGCATCTTAAACAGAATGGAGGAGAGAGGCTTGTAATAAAGAAAAGCCAATAACAGTTGAGGTGTTTGCGTGTGGAGATACAAGCTTTCAAAGTCTTCAAGCATGGAAAAGCAGTTGAACATCAGTTTCCTACTTCCTTGCAAATATTCTTTGCATACAACGTAAATGAAGATACAAGTACTGAGTCTCTTCAGTGATAAGAGTGGATCTTGCTCATCACTTTAGTGGGAAGGAAAAGGGTTCTGGGCTGCAGATTCTGACTTGGAAGAGGTAGTACCTTACAGTCTAAAGTGAGCTGACATGAAATTTGTTTATGTAATCAGATCTTCCTACTGACTATCTCTAGACACCCCTGTAATGAACACTTTGTTTATGAGAAACTTTTTATAAGAGATTTGGCATCTACTACTCAAACGATGTAACACAACTTTCAGACTTGATAGATTTCCATTGAAGATGATGCAGTCTTTAGTAGCGCATGCATCATACTAAATTAGCCCCACTCTCTCAACTTACAAGGTTTCCAGTACAGAGGAATAAACTTTTCACCAACTTCTGTAGTAGGATTTCATAAATATATTTCTATTTACTTGCAAAAATATTAGTCTTAAAGTACTTTGAAAGGGTAAGGTTTCCTTTGTCAAAATTCTCATTTAGGAGTTTTGTGCTGAGAAATTTTGTCTCTGAAACATTGACAGCTAGGGTCATTTTTTGTTGTTCTAATATATTCACACCAATATGACTAAACATTATTCTTGTGCCTTTTTTCTTCCTTTGATGATTCATAGCCTGGAGTCTATTGTTAACATTGGATATGCGCCACTTTCACAGCTGAACATACTGCAGAAATCTAAAAACATTTCTGAAAGAACTAGATGACAAGATTATTAAAAGCTCTTGATGGTATGCAGTGTATTTGTAGCTTATGAGTGGGAGAATCGTTGCATATTAACTACGGCTCAGAAATCATACCTTATGAGCTCTTTTGCTCACTTAGGAAAGGCTTTGTGCTCTGTGTGTTTTTGCGGATTTGAATTTAAGCAGGTAAGTCACTTGCCTCAAGTCAGAAACAGATATGTTGTGGAAATGACTGTTTGCTTAATAAGGAAAGAGTGTCAATAGGGCTTTGTTGTCATAATGAATTTATATGCTACTTCATAAACTCCTATTGTCCTCAGCCAGCAGAATATTCCCCACTAGATTTCTCTCTCTGCTCCAAATTTAATTCTTATCCTGATAATTGAGTTCAGTCAGACTTCCCAGATGGTGCCCGCAACGATTGTCTGTTTCTTCCCAATCAGCTGGGCAAGAGTGTTCCCCATTGTTTTTAACCCTTTCCACAGTAAAGAGGCTCCACCCAGCAAGCAATTGCAATCTCCCTTTCTCTGTGAATAAATCATCTCACAAACCTATTTCTTCCTCAGGACTCTAAATGCTAGTTCACATCAGTCAGGTACCTGGTCTCCAACATGACAGGATGTTGTACTTGTTTAAATTCAATGGTTTTGTGCTCCTGAAATTGACTGTAGTATCTACTGTAGTATCTAAGTGCCTTCTACCTGCTTCACTGTTAAAAAGTGAAAGTCATGCTATATTACATGGTGTGTACATGAGATCTTCAGGTGGCATATAAAAGAATGCTACTTTCATTATGATGTTGGCAGGCATTGGATGTAAAGATAAGTATAATAAGCATATAATATAATATGACTGCATTAGTCTTGCAGTGACTGAAAAGCCTATTCAAAGAGGAGGACTCATGTCTTCTGTGAAGACAGTTCATCTTTCCATTTTACACAGTTGAATCACCCTAGTGAAAAATGTTTGGTCAGGAAGTTAGGACAAGCACCTTGTTTTCATGGATGCCTCTGAGCAGAAGCATAGTCTGTTTAGCAGCCTCTGGATGGAAGATAGTTGCAACCAAATTGGCTGCATGTGTGTTGGCCTTCATGGGCTCCTGCAAGTGAGAAGGATCTTTTGGCTGCCTTGTAATCAAGGTGTGCAGTTGCAGCTGTCTAAACATAGCCTTGATGTGTGTAGTCTATAGATGCTCCAGTAGCTCTATAATCCTGTCTGTGAGCCTGGTGCATACTTGGTTGCTAAAACCTATGCTGCCACAGCTTTGTTACTATCAGTTCCTTGACTAGTCAGATCAAAGTTACGATGAGTATATAAGCAGCAGTTTCTCCTGCAGATATGTCTTGTAAAGGACTTCAATTTCCCTCTGCCTTTGATTTAATCTTTGCTATCTAGTTACTAAGGGTCTGGTTATTTTCCTAAAAGTATCCCTGGGGTATGATGTCATTTTTTGTTATTGAGGAAAGGCTCATGAGAAAAGATAGGTCTTGCATTGTGCTCTAAAAATAGCAACGTCACTCCCATCAACAAAAGATAAGAATTTCAAGTTAAGGAAAACCCCATGTAATCTCACACAAACAGCATACAAAACAGGTGGATTGAAAGGAAATATGCAAGCAAAGTCTAATTGTGGAAAAAGGCATCCAAAATACTTAATACCAGGTTAAATTGATGTCTTTTCCATAAAAAGTTAATCAAAATCAAAGATTTTCTGAGAAAGGCTTTTAAATAATTCTGCAGAAAACCAGGTTTCCCCAGAAGGAAGTTAGATCCAAAGAAGCATTTTTTTTCAGTTTTATCAGAGCAGTGTTTCAATGCACAATTTTTGGAGCCCCAGAAATAAATTAATTCTAGGTAAGACATGAGAGAAAAATCACATAAATATGTCAAAGTCTATAGCAGGTGGAGAAAACTTCAAGAGAAATAATGGAATATTGAAATTAAATTTGATCTAAACTAGCTCAGTAGGATGCAGTTCGATCACCTTTTATGGCAAGACATGAAGAGTAAGACATAAGTAGGAGCAAGACCAAACTCATTGAAAGATTAGAGTAGCCGTGGATAGCGGGAAAAAAAAGAAAAGGGTCTGCAGTATTCAAACATGAGGTCTTAATGTGGAAAGTATGGGTAATGGGAAGGAGGAGGAAGGATTGTAACAGGAGAGTTTGGAGGCGCTGGAGTCCAAACCTCTGTGTATCTCAAATCAGCTGAGGTGGGATTCTACATGGAGGCAGAAGTCAGTAACAATAGCATACAAGTAGGTCATATGCCAGCCTAGTAAGTACTAAGACTAATTTAAATGCAAGAGATTCACTACTTTTGTCTTCAGAATTCCAGGCTATTCCCAGATCTGATGGATTTGGGCATGTTGCCACTGTTTTGATGCTCTATGTGTTTGTATACAGATATCTGTTCTAGCACGTTCTCTCCCTAATCTCTCAAGCTCCAGATGACTTCACTCCGTAAAAGGCTTTTCTTGACTTGAACTTTCAACAATCAAGCTCATAGCAAAACAATTCAAGAAGTTAAATTGTGGTTTGTTCTCCGTTATGAACATAAGATATACACTATTACTAGTTTTCTGAGATTCCACAGGCAAGTTGGAATTTCATGAATTTGATTCTTCTGAAGATGTTTGCCAGTGTCTCAAAATCTTTTCTGTCATTGTCTCAGTCAAACTTTGAGCAGATTCATAATCTAACCTACTACTGACAGCAACTGGGAATGTTTATTACTCTCTAAAATCAAACTTTAAAGCATTCTCTGTCAGCTACTGAAATGCTTTTGAAGTTTTTGAAAATGTATTTTAATATGCAAATTTCTGACTGTTTCCAGGCTAGGACCAATATCTGCTAACCTTAATCATTATTTCTAAACAAATTTCTTACAGGTTCCTCTTTATTTAAAGGAAAAAATAACGACACTTCTCAATTGTCTCATCTCTTTCTAAACTAGGCATCGGAGGTGAATTGGGCAACTTAAAGGTGTAGATCCACCTCTTCTCACTCACTGCAAAAGTCTTTCAGATGTAGGTGGTGGTGAGTAAAATAACACCACCAGAACAGTCCTTTATTCTTCTGTAACTTTGTCACAAAGATCACGTACTATGTTGTAATTATTGCTAGGATGCTGAGAATATTTCACAGGAGTTTTGTACTACCAATTTCTATACAGAGGAAAATATATGCCTGAAGTCTCTGAAACTGAAAGTCTGTTTCTGCTCAGTGAGGGAAACAGAAAAGATGGAAATAGAGAGATAGAGAGAGATCGTAACAGATGAAGGCAAAATACAATCCAGGTGAAATGATTGTGTTACCCGGAAAATGCTTGAATGGTAAGAATAGTTTAAAAAGTAATTTGAAAACCTAGAACAGTAATGTTTTTTATTCACTGTTATCAGTATTTGTTCATAGGCTAAAGATACTATGTTGTTTTATGAAACAAAGAGATAAGATCACAAAAATGAAGATCATAAATTTATTGAAAAATTTGTATGATAGTTACAGGTTAGCAGGTGTTCTGGACTAGCAAATCACGATAATTTCAGTTACGATAACTTTAAAAATCTCCAACAAGCATGTGGCTATATGAATGGGTAAAAAAGGNTCACTACAAGAAAGACATCGAGGCTCTGGAGCATGTCCAGAGAAGGGCAACAAAACTGGTGAGGGATCTAGAGCACAAGTCTTATGAGGAGTGGCTGAGGGAGCTGGGATTGTTTAGTCTGGAGAAGAGGAGGCTCAGGGGAGATCTCATTGCACTCTGCAGCTTCCTGAAGGGAGGTTGTGGTGAGGAGAGGGTCTACCTCTTCTCCCAGATAATTAATGACAGGACGAGAGGGAATGGCCATAAGTTGCACCAGGGGAAATTTAGATTAGATATAAGGAAAAACTTTTTCTCTCAAAGAGTGGTCAGGCACTGGAATGGCCTGCCTAAGGAGGTTGTGGAGCCACTGTTCCTGGCGCTGTTCAAGAAGCGTCTGGATGAGGTGCTAAGGAATACGATTTAGTAGCTTAGCGGGTAGTGATGGTGATAGGAGGACGGTTGGACTAGATGATCTTGTTGGTCCTTTCCAACCTAATGTTTCTATGATTAACAGCAGAAAAAACTGAATGGTCTTCATGAGATTTTGAACAGGTAAAAACACAAAGGGAAATGAAAGAATGTCTTTCCATGGGTCACAAGAAGTTTACTTATAAATAGAGCACCCATTTATTTCATAAGTGGCAGACAGCAGAAATCAGCTTTTGGTACAGAATTGCTGCAGAGAAAAGGCAGAGTAAGCTGCGTTGTTGAAAACTATATGTATCTACGCCAAAACATTGCTGCTAGGACTAGCATTGCTATGACCGAAAAGTATTTCCATTACTTCCAGTATATTAGAAGTGGCAGTTCAACCCAAATGTCATTATTTGTTCTAATGTTTGTTTATATAGGAATACATGGAAGATAAACACCTTTTCTATTGAACATTAAAAAGAAAAAATAATTATCATATCAAATATGGAATAGAATCTGTTTGTATTATTCATTCACAGATTTCATCTAAGAAAAATCTGTTAATGCAGAAATTCAGAATCCATGAGGTTGTAACTTTCTGGCAAGCTAAACTTGACTTTGAATATGGGAACTTACTTATAATGTACGGGGTTTTTGGCAGCTACTCTTGTCTTTTACACAGAAGAATAAAGTGACTTTGTTAATGAGACCAGTATTAATGTAACTGTTCCTGTACCAGTTAAGTATGATTATTGCAGTCAAACTGTCTACATCATGGTAGAAGCAGAGTATGCACCTGATGATTTTCTTGCTTTACTGAAACGAATTTGTCCTGTCCTGTACAACGGCTGTTTTTCTATTCATCTTGAAACTTTGTCTGTATACACCTCACCTTTAATTCATTAGCTATTTCCAAGAAAACTAATGTTGCAGGATATAGTTCTGTGGAAGAGGGTTTTTTTATTGTTGTGGTTTTGTTAATGTAATTAGGTCTCTCAGCTTACTTCAGTTGACCTTTAGGAGGAAGAGTTTTTTCTGAAAGTCACTCCCTATTTCACATTCCTTTGAGAAGAAAAATGTCTTTCAAGCTCCCTTTTAACCTCTGAGTAAAGAACTTAATGACTTGCAATGCTCTATTTACACTACTGCATTCACACGCAACTCAAGAAAACATTTTTCTCACATGACAATTTACTGCAAATAGCAATCACATGTGGGTGCTTAGTAATTAGTACTCATTGAACAACCATAACCCTTTGCTCAGAGTCCAATTTGTTTTACGGCCTTCATCCAACAAGAAATAAACCGATATCTTAATGCTTGGTTCCTAATAAAATACATGGAGGGAAGTGAAAAATGTGAGTATCTTCTCCACCCAAAAGACCACTCTTCTTTCCAAAAGATCCGGCAGAAATACTTCAGCAGGAACATCAGCTGCTCTGCTGTAGTCATGGAGTTATTTACCATAACAGATTAGAGACACTGCACACAGAAGCAGAAAGGCTTGAGAGTTGGTAGCGTACGAATGTAGCGTGCTGGCATGCATCCGTAACTGTTTGCCTTAGGGAGAAGCTGCCTTAATCAGCCAAGGACTCCCTCAGCATGTTGCAAATTAGAAACATTTTTGGTGACCCTTCTTGTAAATGATGAATGACTCTTGCCTGATCTCTAAGGAAAAAAATTAAGTGAAGACAGAAATAAAAAAGTTGGCCTAGAGCAATCATTTCCAGATTTATACCAAAACTGTTAATTCCTTTGGCAAAATAAATAATTACATAATTTGTATTCAAGTTTCATCCGCTTGAAGGCTTCTTTAACCTAAGCAGGTCTCAGTATCTCAATTCTCTTCAGCCATAGAACTATAGAATAATCTGAATTGGAAGGGACCCACAAGGATCATTGAGCCTACCTCTTGAATCTGATCTGAAATGAGAAATCAATTCTTATTCTGTTCTCAGCATGTCCAAGAATCTTGCAGGTGAGGCAGTGCACAATTTCTGTCTGACAAATGGCTTAAGTGTCGTTAGTGTACAAATCAATCAAAATCAGAAAAAAAAACACTACCTTGGAGGTGCACTGGAATTTTCAGCTGTATGTCAAAAGGCAAACAGGGAAGTAGAGTATGCATCCAGAATGCTGATATAGTCCAGACTTTATCTGAAGGAAAAAGTAAATGTAAGGTGGTGCTATTCTACCCTCTTTTTGTTCTTCTAATTCTAATCCTAGCTTTTTTGATGGGAAGTCTTTGGCCACTTCGAATAGATTCTCAATGTGTCTGTCATGTTCTTCATTATCTTGGACAGAAGTATATTAAGCGTCCCTTGGATTCAGACCTCGTATTGCTTCATCTTTTATGTGAAAAGTCTTTTAAGTGCTATCTTCCAACTCACAGTTTCAGAGTCTTGTCTTACTTTTGTATCAAAATGTTCGTTATGTCATCAATCTTTATTCTGGAATTAATAACTTATGTCATTAATGTTTTCAAGACCTGTGGACAGGAGGTGATTAATACTTATTACTTCTCATTAATTTATATTAGATACATAAATATTATATTAGAAAACTAAGTCTTTAATTTTGGTCTCTGCAGAAAATTCCAGCACAAACTTAATTAGATCTCATTTCTCAGTCATTGAGCGAATCGTGTCTATTTTGGAAAAATGTAATTGATTAGATTGTTGTTGCTCACACAAAACAACAGTGTGCCAGGTATAGGAGCATTTCATAAGTGTCTTAAGTGACACACAAATAGAACATCATTAAAATGGGACAGGGAAATAATTTTTTAAAATGCAGGTGAGTTGATAGATTTTAAGCACACATTTCTTAGCATAAGATTTTTGTTTTCTTGGCAGTGTCTGGAAGGAAATGGAATACATTCTTTGCATTATCATAGCCTAATGCATCTTCTAATTTCATTTTTTCTAAAATTTTTTCTGAGTTTCTATTATCTCTTTCTCGTCATTATTTTCCTATGATGCTTGTAGTTTTTTGCTGTTTTTTGTTGGTTGTTTTTTCCTGCCCCTCTAAATTCTTCTTTCTCGGTGTCATTGATGTCCTACAAGGTCTTCTGAGACTGTATGAATCAGGTGTTAAGAAATACACCCAAACCCGTCCCAGTAGATAAACAGCAGCTGGATTAGATGTATACAAACTCACTTATTTTCATCTTATAACTGATACAGTAGAGACAAAAGATTTTATTCCAGTTCTCATAAAACATCTCATGGAAGGATTGTAACTTCACTTTTTTTTTTAACTAAAACTTTTGAGTAATATTACCAGATTTATTTAAATTGTGAACAGAATGTCCAAACACTTGAAATCTAAAATTTAATTGTGTAGTATTACCAGAGGTGGTTTCAGCCTCTTTAGAAGGTTTAGCTGCTTTCACATCTTTCCCTATATTTTTTGGTGTGTGTTTTCTGTCTGAAATGTTTTGTCTTGAATCATTTTCATTCTGAACAATATTGGAATTGCTTGTAAATATGATAAAGGTATGGGCTCTGTGATGTCAAATCAACTAAGCTCCATGTGATGTTAACAAAGCTGTGCTGTGAAGTGTCCAGATTAGGTGGGCAGAGTCAGATACCCTCCTCAGGAGTTAATCATGTTGTTGAGAATCGATGAGTCTCAGTGAAGCAGTCTTTGGTCATGCTTCCACTGCTGAGAGCCCATTTATGTGGGCTGACAGAGGATAACATTTGATTAACCTAAATCAACTTTAATTTTTCATGTTTTTCATTTTTAATATGAGGGTCTTTCAGCTTTAGGGTTATGCAAACATGATATAGGGACATGTACCAGCTTCTAAAAGGGGCTTTAATTTACCATTTCCTGAGCTTCCTGTTTCCTGACTGCAAATCCACAGATGCTCAGACTCACTAAGGACAGAGCTTTCTGGATGAATTATATCCAGTGTGGTGTGTTAGGCTGTTTTGCCTCTTTGATCTAGTTCTGTGAAACACAGGACTAAGTATCCATAGATAATCATGGAAGACAGGCTAATCAGGGAGCCTGGGAAAAAAAGCCAAAAGTTAGAACGTTTTTATTCAGAGAGTTAATATTGAAATAATAATTAAAATATTTGAGTAGAAATTGATCTCAAACTTTTAGTTTTTTTCTTTTTTTCTATTTTGGTTGTTGCTGTAAGAAGGGAGGTGTATTGCAATTCTTTCATTACCCAGAAAGGGAGGCAGCCTCAGTGTAAGAGATACTTTATTTTGTTGGATTTCTTTCAGCATCTCTTGGAATAATTTCCAGCTCAATGTCACTTTTGGTATTAATTTCTTCCTTATTTTTTAATTTATGCTTTTTCCTTAATTAAATTCTTGAGAATCTCCAGCTGCCTGTGACAAGATGCTTTCCTGAATGTTAACCTGAGGCTGTATCCTTTTGCAGATCATGGTAATTGTGAGATAATTTACAAGAATGTTAAGTAGCTGCACTTTGCTTTAGGAAGCATACCAAACTGTCACTTCAAATTGGCAAGAAGGCATAGGTATGTTACAGTTCACCTCCTGTGCTTTATTTCTGTACTTCCTATTGAGAGAGTGATTAAAACTGAATTCTGTATTAAACAAAACTATCCCTCCTCTGTGGGGAAGAGAACAAATCTACCAACATTACTGCTAGTATTTCCCTGATTTTAGAAGAATATGCATGGTTACAGAATTAAAAAGACAAAACCTGTTAATCAAGAGAGGTCACAAGTGTTCTGGCAGCAGTCTTCAGTCTCTCATTTTGATGTTCTTTCCAGTGATGAATTCAAGGTGACAGACATGATCACATCCTAGCTTGAGTTATCTTGTTAGGTTAGTTTACTAGCCAAAATGGAAGAAGGAAAGGGAAAAATCAGAATTTTCATCATGGTGCAAGAACAAAATATATATCAAACAGCTTGTCCAAAGTTAAGGTCTCTAACCACTTCTTTGCACTGAAGTGATATTAAATTGTACATGCTCCATAATCTGGCTTTGTTCTGATTTGCACTTTCAGTTTCTGAATGCAAAAAACCTCAATCTATAAAACAGGGTTCTTATCCTTTGTGTCTGATAAGTACCACAGGATCCATTCAATGTTTATTTGGAAATGTCATCAGAGCAGAGGAAAGACGTTTTCTGCAGTACAGAGCAGTCTTTCTCCTTGGGAACTATTGAAATGTAAAGTAAAGGTGGCTGACAATAATGTTCTGGAGAAAATAAACATAAATTGGCCCATTGGGTTAGACTCCTCATTCTCGATTGCTCCAAGTACTCCAGGAATGGAAATGGCAGGAGATATGGCATTCCTGTTCCCACAAAATGCACATAAAGGCACTTATTTCACTGATAGAAAATACAGTCCAGATTTCACCTTGGGTCCTATTAAGATTTGCTGATTAGGTAAAGAGTCCAGATCTTTGCCAATAAATGGAGTTTACATCAATTTTTTTTTCTTTTGATTCATGTCTTCCAAGCTATCTCAGGAACTCATAATATTGCTCTACAGGCTCATGTTCTCCTGTGTCTGATCAAGTCAGCAGAGCAGCAGTGAGGAAAGGCATGCTGGGTGTCACATTCTTTAGTTCATTATATACTTTTCCAAGGAAAGTTACTACAAGTTACTTGAATCCAAACAGTTCTATCAGGACTAAACTGAATTCGTACAAATTAAATGCATATTTTAAACTGGATAAAATATTTTAATCTCAGTGAATCAGATGAGTTAATTAAGAGGTTCTATATGCACTGGGAGTCATAGCATCACAGAACAATCGAGGTTGGAAAGGACCTCCAGACTGTGTAGTCCAAGCCCCTGTTCAAAGTGGGATCGACTAAGGCATCTTGCTGAGGGTGATGTCCAGTCAGATTTTGAATATTTCCAGGAATGGAGACCACAACCCTCACAGAAAACCTTTTCCAATGTTTTCTTCCCTTCTGAAGGGCTGGTCCCTGGGGCCAGGTGATCTTCCTGTTTCTCAGCAGAATTTTACCACTTGAGTATCATCTGTCCCCACTGTGGGTCTGCCTCTAGCACATACTCAATCCGATGCTGACAGTGGTAGGTACCAAGAAGCCTCCTTCTATTTCTTGCTTCTAGCTGTCTTGACATCTTCCAGAGACATAGAAAGGGCAGAAACAAATGTTTTGTGTCAGATACACAGGCAGATGGGTAAGGGTTGAACTGAAGCCTCCTAAGCTTGGTAAGTGGAGCTCATGATGCAATCTGTTCTGTGAAGGTCCTTTTTCATGTTATTTCTGGCTACTTGTGCAATGTGTCATCAAATGCTATTCATACTATGAAGCATAACGACTGCATTGCCTTCTCCCCTCCCCCCTAAGCTTGCTGTGACTGATTAAACAGTATGTGGGCTACAATTATCTTCAATGTAAAATACGAAACTGACTCCTGCTTGTGTGATGGAACCACCATAGCAGACAGTGCTTTACACGTTTGTCTCTTAAACAGTGCTATTATATGTAGGGCCCAATAGTGTAAAGATCATGCAAATATAAGCATGAAAGGTTCAAAATACTGTTTTCTCTTTGGACAAAATCAAAAAAAAAAAAAAGAAAAAAAAGAAAAGATTTTAGTACTTTATCCCTTTTAGAACTATTAAGGTTTCATAACTGTTGCTGTGGTAATGATCCTTGTTTCCTTCATTCCCTAAACCTCCATATTCAGCAATTCTCTATTCTTCCTTCTCACAGAAAAGAAGTACCAGACAAGTGCAGCTAAACTAGCTGTTCTGTGACTTTTTGAATTACAATAGCTTTGGCCTGTGAATATTTCTGACAACTAGTGACGTCTCAGCTCATGTTGCATGCTTCCTTGATAGGATGTATCTCTTCATCAGCATTTAGTTCTCAGGATATCTGTAGGTTTCAGTAAACTCTAGATTTGGTCAAAATTGGCTAGAGGGCTCTGAAGTTATTAGAGAAAGAAACAGGATCAGTAGCTTGTTCTCATTACCTTAGTTTCCCTGGGAAACAAGAATGAATAATTCAGATGCCGGGGGGGAAGTGGGGGCGTGAAAATCAAGATAAAAGAAAAATCAGCAAAGACACAGAAATGTACTAATAAAAGCAATGAGCAGCAAAGTACTAGATAAATAGTTGGGATGTAGTATGCCATCATAGTTTCAGTGAACATATAAATGATCATGACTGAGCCTGGTTTACTGTTTCCCCTGGTTCTCTATCAGGGATAGTGTAGATTTTACTACTGATATTCACGATTTTTTCTGCTCCACTGTTTTTTGCCCCTAAATTTGGATGAAAAACTGCACAGCTCGCCTAGAAACTAAATTTGATGTAACTTCTGAAATATACAGATTTGCCATAGTTTAAACCTGCGGGACATTTGAAGGTTTTAGTTTCCCAAAGATTTTAGTTCGAGACTTTCAAAATGACAACTTCTTTTTGCTTCAGAATGACATCACTGACCTAAATGGGTCATCAGAGCAAATCCTTCTTCCCTTGAGTCTCACCGCTTAATACTGTTTCTCAATAACTTAGTTAGCTTCAAAATTAGTTTTAAACTTGGGGTCTATTTTCCAGAAGGAATACTAGATATTTAGATATTTTAGAAGTATATTTAAGTGCTCTACTGCACAGTGCAACTAGAGTGCTGCATCAGAAGCAGGGACAGTCTTCTCGCTCTATTTGATGGGAATATTGAAAATATTTGCAAGCTCCTTCTCATCCTTAAGATGTGGAGGGACACCCACCAGTGACCAGCCCCACAGCAGTCTCCTGTGTCTTGACTCCTGGGCTCCATTCTGTTTTCACTCTCCCAGAGGATCCAAGGGTGTTCTCACCCGTACGTCATCTCATTTCTCCCTTCCCACAGGCCCTAAGTTCTTGAAAATATTTTCATTACTTGCTCTTTAGTTAAACTTGGTTATTTTCAAGTGACTGTAGTGCTTCTCACAGACATGCCTAAAAATTTCAACAGTAGAAAAATTATTTTTGTACAGAAAATAAATATTTTGTTACTATTTCTGAAATATCTTGCATACAATGAGTATATCCCCTATGATGGTCAACACAGCAACATCTTTTCTTCATTTCTTTGTCAGGATTTGATGAAAAAGACTTTTCTCAATCTGAAAAGCTAAGTTGTCCTGTCCAAAATAAAAATATTTTGAACATTTGTCAAATACAACTATATCACTATCACATTCAGCCTTTTCTTTCTGCTGCTTTTTCTTAGGGTTTGCTCAGCAATATCAGAATCCCAAAGCACGCATATCACCTGTAATGTCCTATAGCACCAATGACAAACAAGATGGGTACTACCTAGAGGATCTTGTAAACTTTATACAAGAGAACAGATTGCTCAGTTAAACGGAAGTGTTTGAAGCAAAAAAACTGGAAGCCAGGAAAAGGGTCAAAGGAAGCTGGCATGACCTCTGGGACAGGATAATATGAGGATTTTTGTAGTAGTATCTTGTGGTGAATATTGGCAATGGGATAATGTATTGCTTAAATCAGTGAAAAGTCACTTTTTGCATGAGAGGCTGATACACAAGGTCTTCAGTAAATGTTCCATACAAAGAACCCAGTACTTTTAGGAAATGCATCAGTGAATACTTCAGGTTTGGAGTGGGAGAACGAGCGAGCTCCGTTGTTTTGAATTTATGTGGATAGATTTGTCAACAGTGATTGAAAAAAAAAAACAGATTGCTAGCTCTCAGTTTGAACTACTTGTGCGATCTTCATGAGGAGGTACCAGAGTAAGGCTGAGAAATTTGGCTTGAGGAGAAGGGATAGAAAAGACAGAAATTTATTACTGTGAATTTGTTCTTTCCTTATAATGACCTACTGGATATTGGATAATTCTTATTCACAGTTCTGTTGGTTGGAAGGAAACTTTGGATATCTAGTCCTACCCAAACCTTGAAGCAAGGTTGCTTTCAACATCAGGTCAGGTCAGCAGCCATGGCTCTGTCTAGATGAGATGGCAATTCCATAAAATCTCTAGGCAAACTTGTTCCAGTGCTGCACCAACACCCTAATCATCCAGGAGAATTATGTAAGGGAAACTAGTGGCTGGGAGGTGAACCCAAGTAAATGGCAGTTAGACACATTTTTAAATGTTGAGCTCATCTTTTAAACAATGTGACTGTTTAATCGCCACAGCGACATTTCAAGGGAAATGATGAATGCTCCATTTCTTGTTATCTTTATTCTAAAACTGTGTTTCTGGCATGTTTTTACATATACAAGGTGTATGTCAATGACGTGCGAGTTATCAGGCTCTGAGAAGGGTTAAAGGAGATAAATTTGTCTGTGATACCAATGCACGCAGCATGGG